>DWHR010000161.1:0-10820 GCA_018248075.1 Eurytides protesilaus protesilaus
TTCTAATTGATCACTCAGACTTACATAATAACATAGCAATATCTCAAAGGTCGCTCTTCATTAAATAAATAGCAAAGTTTTAATATAATGCAAACCATTTTTAAATTTATTTATGCCACTTATAATAAAAACCACCTTATATACTACGATGAACGAATTTTGACTACTGTGTGACCTTAAATATATTATTATATTGCCTTATGAGTTGTTCAAAATTTGTAAGTTACATCTTATTTTCCTCCTTATATTTTCTTACTTGGGGAAAGTCTTTTGTCAACGGTGCAAATTTTTCCTTTCGTAAGTAACTGTTCCGATTTCATCGCGCTCGAAAATAAAATGAACACTCAGAAACGTTGTTAACATATACACGAATGAAAGTAATTAATCTAACCCACCGACGAAATTCTATATACAGTTCATACCAATATTGTGATTAATGAAGGAGTGTTGTATTCTACACTTTATGATACTCAATACTTGGCCATCGACTTAAGCAATTTAGGATCACTTTTAATGACTCTTATTCGAATAGCGTCAAAACCGAACAGGTGTACATACAACAACAGTGACACAATCATACAGACAAACATGCACGCACGCACACTGTTAATATTTATATTACTAGACAGTGTAATAAGCTTTTTGTAACAGCATATTTTTTATTTTAATTTTATAAGGTCCAAGTGGTAGATTCAAGATATCTTGTGGAATCTTATTGTAAACGCGTATACTTAGGCCCATAAATGATTTGTTCACCTTTTGGAGACGAAATCTAGGCGTAACAAGCTTATTTTTATTTCTAGTATTTAACGTGTGTTTATCACTGTTTTTATATAGCTTTTAATGTTTTTCCGGACAAATAAAATGTTACAGAGTATGTATTATGAGGCAATTGTTACAATACAATTATTTTTAAAAACATCTCATAATTTGTTAAACAGCGACACAATATGTAACAAGTTTTCTAAGTAGTAGGACTCTTGCAGAGTCCGACTGGTGCAGTACCACTGCATTACCTGATATTCTGCCGCCTAGCAGTAGTGTCTAAAAACTACTGTGTTCCGGTGTGAAGGGCAATGATGCCAATGAAATTATAGGGCAAAGAGATAGACCATCTAAGATTCCTGGGTGACGAGCGTCGCACAGAACCAAGCATGCTCCGCGTGGTACTGTGTTGTTATGGGCAGGCGTGAAGATTACCATCGTGAGCACGACTTGCTCGTCTTATCGCGTAAAAAAAGGACAAATAGATACGAGTATGTGTGAATAAGATAAAGATATAAATAAACCGCTGCTCCTTGCCCTTGAGTGCTCGCCGTGTATAAATATAGGCGCCTTTGCGGCGAAAATTACATTCTTCCGGCGGACGGCGTGCACTCGAAAAATCTATAAAGAAGATACCACTGAAGCAAGACCATCTAATATCTCTGGGTGACGACCGCAGTGCAGAGCCAGGCACGCTCTCCGTGGTACTGTATTATTATGGGCCGGCACGACGCTTACCATCAGGCGCACGACTTGTTCGTCTCGTTAATTTGTCGTGTAAAAAAAATCTGCATATAATTTCAAGAAGCCCATTGCCTTTCATTTATCGCGTCAACCTCATTCATAGTAAATTGTCCCCGTACATACATAGCCGCAAGGGTGAGTCGGGAATATTTTTTGGGACCTTCGAGTCGGATAATACGTGAAAAAAGAAGATGCCGATGACAAGAAGCGGAAATACAGGTGTGTCGACAACAGAAGCAGGAAAATCGTCGGGCACTACTGAAACCGAAAATACTACGTCAACCGACCGCACTACCTCCGCGAAAGAATCCACAACGACTGTTAAAACTCCAAAGTCCGAAAGGAGTGTCACGTCGGCTAAGAAAAAAAAAATGCCGCAAGAAAAGAGGAATTGTTAGAACTCGCCGCAGACCGCCTCGTCGTCATAGAGGTAAGAAGACGACAGAAAATCAAGAAGATGTACCCGATCTCGAGAAGCTTTCAAAGTTTTTACAACGCAAGTGGGATCGTTGCGGTCAGTAGTCACGAGGAAACAGTCGAAAATAGAACATCAGCGTCAACGACGACCACGTCATATCGAAGTGCAAGCGATTTATCGAAGCAACGTCACACGAGCGATAGGACAAACTAAAAAAAAAACTTTGTTTCGGTTACCTGCGCTTCCGAACTAAATCACACAATTGCCGGCGCAAGCAATGCGACATAGACAACTACAGAATCAGAGGAAGACAACACCAACCAGTCACCTCGCGTACGCCGCTCTGATGAATGCTACACTTTTCATGCACCCGCGCGTTTCCGCGAACACAAAGAGTGAACTTCGTCAAACATAGCTACGAAGATATGCACGAACAGGTTAAACGGTATTTCGCGATGGAGTCGTTATTCAACGGGTCTAAGCAGCCGCACAACATTCCGAATCTAAAAGAGTTAGAAAAATTAGAAACAAAAATTATAAAGACGCCTAACAGGAACTATGAAGCCTCTCTGGAGCCGCGGACATCGAGAAATGTTCATGCAGGTGAAGCTCAAGCCAAAAGATCGCGACACAGTGAGATGTTTATGGAGAGGCGATCGAAAAGACGTCTCTTGCGACGAGTATATGACCGCACTTATTTTCGGAGCAACTTGTTCACCCGCCATCGCTATATACGTGAAGAATGACAACACGCCAAATTACAAAGAAATGGACCCGGAAGCCTACGAAGCTATAGTAAACAATCACTACGTCGACGATTTCCTCAATAGCTATGACTAACTTCCTCAAAAGAGGAAGCTATCCGCGCCGCGTATACGCGACGTACACAGCGAAGGGAAGTATAAGGTGCGATAGTGGACATCGAAGTAATAGCGCGCGGGGACAACCAACAAACCATACAACACCGACAAATCGTCGGTTCCAATTTAAACTTGTCTCGCCTGTCTCCCGACGCTATACGGAAAAATTGACCGACGAAAAGAGAAAAATTTCGCATATTAATGTCTGTATTCGACTCGGACTTGCATTGCCTGCTACGATACGTGCCAAACAAATATTACATGAAATATAGTGCCGCGGCACGAGCTGGGATGAAGTAATCGAAGACGCACAATGGAGACAGTGTATAGAGAAACAGCAGAGATTACAACACACCGAAATACCGCGATGTTATTCGTGCTACAGTGAAGCTATGTCTCTAAAATTACGTGTGTTTGTAGACGCATGTGAAGCCGCCTTCAGCGTCGTCGCATATTGGTGAGCTACGACAGAAAACGGAGCCGTACACTTGTCGCTGATAGGAGCAAAATTAAAAGTTTGTCCGCTGAAGTTCACGTCTGTGCCTTGTTTAGAACTGTAAGCAGCTGTAATGGGAAGTTGCATAAGTCGCAACATAATCGACGAACACAACAGGAAACCTGAATCTACTACCTATTGGACCGACATAAAGATAGTGTTAACTTAGTTGAAGATGGGCTCCCGATCATATCGCCCTTTCGTAGTGCATCGTATAGCCGCAATAGAGGAAAATAGTACGTTAACAGATTGGCGATGGATACCTGCGAAGATAAAAATAGCGGACGACGCCCCCCGAGCTACCGGATCGCACTTTAATAAACATAATAGATGGTTTCAAGGTCCATCTTTTCTGCTTGACGAAGACAATCGCCCAACAATCAATAGAAACTGCTATAGGCAAAGATAGATGCAATCACGCACGCAGCATCGATACATCAATTAAAACAACTGTTCCCGAACCGGCTTCTTTACGTGGCAACGATTATTGCGCGCAACGGCGTACATAGTACAGTTTATAAATTTGTTTTTTAGTCGCCCTGAGCAGAAAACCAATTACAGAAGACACAAGCGAAACAAACAGAGCGACGCCGATTGTACAAACAAGAAATCATTTACAAGCAAAACTAACAAGAAAATAGCGGGAAAACAAGAAATTAAACACATTGCGTTAAACGCCGAACGTCAGTATGAGTTGTTTGCAAATGGACTGCATGATATAACGTGTCACTTCTCATATCACATCTCCGAAAAGCAGCGCAGTCCTCCTGTCCTGTGCTGTGGTCATCACATAGCTCGACTGTGTATCAACGACACACATAGAAGATTACACAACGTCGATTTAGAAGCGACGATCAACGAGTGCATAATAAACTGCTGGATCACGACACTTCGTCCTACAACCCGCGCATCCCGGACGCATAGTACACAACTGCACTTGAGTCGTATTCGCCGAAACACGCCGCCGGAGCCACCGACAGGGGACTTAGCTCACTGCCGCCTTGCTCATCATTCAGAGATTTAAGATGTTCTATCTCTATGCCCTGTAATTATGATGACAATATTGCAATTCAAAACGAAACATAGTATCGTTTACACATTAGTGCTTGGCGGTTGAATAAGTGGTAATGCAATAGTACCATCCCAGACAAACTCTACAAGAGTCCTACAACTTACTACTTTTTTACCTGGGGAAATGTCTACGCTTACCCGCACTCTTGGGGGCAAGGACGGGTTATGTCAATCCGCTATGTCTAAAACCCTCAGGATGTTCCACCCAGAACGCATATTGGCGAAAAAGTCACAGTAATGCATTCGCACACTTCCGCGACCCCACCAACGCTGGCTGCCGAAGCAGCCGAAGAAGTGGTAAAAAAGAAAAGTCCATCTTGAGAAGAGATGTATGTATGTATGAATCCATGCAAATTTAAAACTACAATTTCAATCCGACAATTTTCCTCATCCAATCCAATCCTTCAAAATAGTTGCCATTAATAAAGAATAGGAGCTTATGTATTCGAAACGATTGTAAAACTAACAACGTGCCAAATAAGATAGTTGTATTTATTAAAAATAACGAAACAGCACACCTTCGGGCGCAGACAGGTGAGGTACCATTTTTTATAGCAGCCGGCACGCATCGTATGTAAGTCAATCGCAACACATTATAATAAAGCCTAACAAGAGCGATGGCTATAGAAAGATTAAATTAACAGTCATTGGTATGAAGAGATGTACCTTCGGGCTCTGTTAATAAAAAATCCTGAATTGATCTTAATTTTGAGAAAACAGTAGACATTGTAATTTCATTTCGCGTAAATAAAAGAAATCACTATTGTAATTTCAATTCGATTGGGTCTCATCCGAATATGTCCAATGCAGATGGTCAGAATGGACGCGCTTCAGTTGATTTTGATAGAAAAATAGAATTCTTTACAATAAAACACAGTAAATCGCTATCAAATATTGCATGCTTAAATAAATATGTTTCTGACACACGTCTGTGACTATTGTATGTACAATTTATTATGACTGGGATTGAAGCGAAAAGAAGGGCACTGGGGTTCTTGTAATAGGCAGGTGTTCTTGGTTCAGTTTGTTGCTCCTTTGTAGATGTCTTGAATACTCGCTGTCCGCTGGAAGAGAATAATTTTAGCCGCAAAGCGCCTATATGTATGCGCAAGGGCATCCGCATGGGAGGAATGCTTTATTTATAGCTCTATCTCATTCACACACATCTATTTGGCCTTGTTACATATTTTGTCTCTGTTTAACAAATTATGTATGTCTCTGTTTTTGTTTCGGGGAAATGATTTACTATTTCCGCATGGGTGTCTAAAACGAGACCCACTAGCGGGGGCCAATTTACCTTAACAAAACAACAGCAGAAGTAAACTCTGCCCAGCACCACTCACGGCCAAAGCTGGAGGATCCTTTGCACTGTCGGATTTCCTCCGGGTGTCCCCGGCGGGGCGGGCTGCAAAGGCTACGGTTGTGAAAAGGTGCTGTTAAAGAAGTGTTGTCGATTGTCCAACGCCTAGAACGCATCACGATTTAACCTTGGATGCGTGTATCTTACGTTACCAACATGGCGGACAGGCAAGGGAAAATCTTCCTCCTCCCACCTACATCCCAACGACGCACGAGGGTGCTGGAACGGGACTTTCCGATGGCCAACCCACCACGTCCCATTGCTCCACCAACGTCGCTGTTATAAGGGCGGAATCATGGGAGGGTGTTCGCGGTCAGGCCGCGAATGGTCGGTCAGAATATGGATGTCTCGTAGTCGGGAGAGACCCAGGAGAACCTAAGTAGCTCCTCTCGAAAGAACTGACGAAGCTGCATTTCTTTCGCTTCCGTTTTCTACTCTTGTATCCATTCATCCACCACTTCCGCCCTGATGGCTTTCTTTTGTCTGTTCAACATACGTTTGGTCAGTCCTCGGCACTCGTTTACAATTCTCCCAGTTCTTACCACCTAGACGTCCGCCGGTAGTACTCCTGCAAGGAGTGGCAACGCCGATATGCTGACCGACCTATAGGTCTTGGTCAATAACACTAGCGATTCCCTTTGCGACCTAAGCAGGGTCGCCCGTACTAGGTACAGCCTTGCTCATTTCCACCAGCATGCAGATGCATAGAAGAGCGTGGCCATAAATGTCCCAATATATATCACCTTTAGCGCTGGAAATCTAATGCCAACCAGTATGTTGATACGTACGAAATCTTGCCAAATCGATTTACCACCCTGCCCGTAATGATCTTAGCGTGCTCGTTAAATGACAGGGCCGTATCAATACACACGCCGAGTACCATTGCAGATGTTGCAGTGCTAATCGATATTTCCGCCATTTTAATCGTAGGACCGTTGGAGCCTTCACAGTCACGGTCTTAGACTTTTTGGGTGCAAAATTCAGACGGTTCCTACTGCTCCACTCAACTACTTTGCCCAACGTGTCTGATACGACTTTCTCTAGTTTGATACGAGATTCTTCCTCAATCAGCACCGTAACATCATCGGCGTAAGCAATTAGAATGACACCACTCATAAGCGGGAGGCGCAGCAGGTCGTCCACGTTCCACAGGGTCGGACTGAGGACTAATCCCTGTGGCCAGCCCATCGTGGACAAGTTTCACTTAATGGTGTCTCCATCCGGAAGATGTTTGGTGAACAACCTTGGTTTTACCATCAACATTATCATTGGCCACCAAGCATTATCAAATGCTCCGGATATACAGCTTGCACATACTTTCCCTAGTGATGTCGAGCATCGTCTGTAACTCCGTGACTGGGGAGCGATCCTTACCGAAGCCATGTTAGCAATCCGACATACTACCGAAGACCTCCGGTGCACATAAAAGCATAATATTAAAGGAGTTTACCCAAAACCGGGAGGACGATCACCCTTTCAGCACCCGGGGAATTGTTCGGCAGTTGGGAAATTAATCCTCCCATCACGTCGCGTGACAGAGTGGGCTCATCACAACCACTAGGAACAGTGGAGGCAGTAAAATTCGGACCTGCTTGTGATACACGCCATCCTCGGACGGATTATCGTCCGGACAAAGAGCATCAAGGTGAGCGAACGCTGCCTTTTTAACCCTCTCCGCATGACCTTTTGATTATTGAATACCGTTTAAGATATGAGTAGGATAGACTCTGTCTCTGGCAATTTTGTACGCCTGATCCCATTTTTCTTCGGTCATGCGCAGAAAATGGCTGCTCTGCGCCTCCTACTTTACTTTCCTGTATTCACGGAACGCTGCACGAAATGCGTCTCTTTTAGCTGCCTCATGCTGCCCGTCAAACCTTTTACTTCTTTGCTATGCAGTCCTCAGTCAAAAAGTCCTCTTCCGCGCTGTTTCCCACTCCATTATTGATAGCCATTGTCCTTCTTATTCGTTCTCACACCCAATTATTCATAAGAAAGCTGCGCTATCACATCCGAAAACTCCGTTGTTAGTTTTGACGCTGGCCTCTGCAAGTTCACATTACCCATTCTTACATTGATTTTCGCACAGAACAGGTCCCAATACACGCCACATTCCTGATACCTCGACAGTTGCGCATCCATCGTGGTTTCTGTACTGGTGCTATTTCAGGAAGTTCCATATTTGACGTTGACGTGATAAGGCGATGATCTCTACTAGACGCTTCTGTATTAATTCGCCATTCATCGACGAGCACACCTCTTCAAGTCACGGTGATGTCAATATTTGACTCTCCATTGTGGCCGCTAAATGTTGGACTGTGCTGACTCTAGCATTTATCACATCGGTATTAACAGCCTACCAGGAAATCACGCATAGCGTCAAAGGCTTTGTCCAGCTGGGCTACATGAGATGCCACATCGCCTGAATACTGGAAATCCAAAAACAATTACAATTTCTTTCCCCATGGGGACCCCATTTAACACTGGCCAACACGTAGTGGCCGGTTTTAAGGTGTCCAAGTGTGTCACCACGCAACGCCCACGGTAGGCAACGTATACGCTGGCCTTTGAGCGGGCACTAAAATGAACGATCGAAAATCCCTGCACCTGCGTTTACTTTTCCTGGATTAGTATAGTGTCCAAGTTCAGATCGCGTGCAATCATCGGGAGCTCACTCGTGGCCATCTCGGATCCACCCAAGTTGATTTGGCCTATTTTGTTCTTATATTGTGGAGCCATAGTTCCGTTTGTCGCATATTGGCGAGCGGGTCAGTCTAGTGTTGCGGTAGGGTGGCCCTATGATGGCTTTCCGAATCAACGTTTTTTCACCTACTTTATTGCACTTGCCACCGATAGCCTCAGTCAATCGGCCGTATTTTATTGGGTGTCCGTATTGTTGGCATTTATTACTTATTATTGGGTGACCAGTCGCCTCCATGTGCTGAGCTCCCGTAGACTACACCTAAGCGTACAGTTCCCGAGGTACCTCAGAGCATTAAGGTGCGTGTAAAGGCCGCCCGACCGCGTACCTCCCTCGATATGTCGAGTCCGGAGGATAAACGTCCCAAAGTGGACGCAACAACAGTCATTGATGTTGCATCCTCCCTCGACAGGAAAGAATTCCTGCCGGAGACCCTATCCGGAACCACGGCAGGTGGAAACGGAGACCCATGTTGAGACCGATATGGAGTCACCATCGTATGCGATGTTAGCCTTTGTGCGGAAGGAACAATCCATGTCCGGTCGCTCGACGGCACCCGACTCTCCATCATCACCGGCCTCACACGCGAGTGCTGCAGTGGCACCACTATCGCTTCGTCGCTCATCAACCCCACCGGTCCCATCGACTATCGAAAAGGCTCTGCGAAGTGGACGAAGTCTTGCAATGCCAGGTATCAGTATTTAGGCCTGGCATGTTAAGGGCGGACCTCAGGGGTCCGGACATGCCTCTATCAACTGTTACCGATACCTGCGATGTTTACACTGCGCGGGCGTGTACCTGGCAGGTGAATGCAAAAGGGCAGCAGGTCAAATGCGACAACTGCGCAAAAGCACACACGATCAACGATGTTCGCTGTCTCAAATACCACCCGCAAGGATGGATGCGGCACTATCTATCTCCTCACGTACTATGAGGGTAGTAGCACCCACGCAGCCAGCGGCTGGAGGGTGCCAAAGACGCAGTTGAACGCGGCCAGGTGGCAAAAAAGAAGAGGAAGAGGAGGAAAGGTGAAAAAGGAAATGGAGTGCAGGGTAAACAAACCGCCCAGCTGCAATCTGCAGTGAGAGCTACATCGACCCCAATTCCACTTCCTCCTAGCCCCAGAGCGCTACCACTATTGCCCCCCAAGAAACGACGAGGGCAGCAGAAACTTCAGCAGCAGCGGGAGAACATCGCAGTACGAACTGTGGTACCTATCCCGCCGCCGCAACGAAAACTGCCCTCCCGAATTTCGGGAGCAGTAAGACACAGGTCGGCAGCGAACATGACAGCAATCTCCTCTCTCCCTAGTACCCCCACTAGTATCACCTGGGGATCGGTGAGGCTATTCAACAGCTGATCCGGCTGGTGATCGGCATCCTAAACGATGTGCTAGTTTCGATTGCCTTGGGCAGAGACACGATTACGGGGCTTACAAGCGCCATCACTTCACTGACCGCAGGTAGCAGGCGCGCCTCTTAAGGCGATGTATTGGAACCCGGGAAGCATCACGCAGCGGCTGGCGGAGATTAGGCTTTTAGTCCAGCGGCATAACATTGAAGTTGTCCTGCTGGGTGAAACCAAACGAATTGGTGCATAACGAATCTTGGTGCGAACTTGGAGCTGCGTACGTTCACAAGAACGCGCTCCATCCGTGTATGCCTCCACGTAGGTGAGAGGGAGATCCGCATGTTTGCGGCATATCGCCCTCCCGAAATGCCCTTCGACTCCAAAGACATCCAGAATACCTTTAGCGATGATACTCCTGCCATTATTATGGGGATCTCAACGCCAAACACCCCTCATGGGACTCTAGGGTTGTGATTCCTGCAGGCAGGGGTCTCTAATTAGAAGTTGAGGAGTAGGGTTATGAGGTGCTCGGCCCAGATGATCCGACACACATCACCACCTCCGAGAGACACATTCCGGATGTCATGGACATCGTGCTCTGTCACAATATGCCATGCCCTGTCCAGCTAGAAGTGCTGTATGACGCGAATACACATAACCTCTCTGTGCTGATCTTGCTCAGTCTGGCTGCAGGCTCATTAGCTTCTAGACGTCCCAAACTTCGTACTGATTGGGAGACCTACTCGAGAGCGTTATCCAGCTTTAGTTTCGGCGCACCTGTTTAATCACTGGAAAACATGGACAACTCCGCACGCAAAACGACTTATAAAATACGAGAGGATTTGCATGTGGCGACCATGGAGGTGAAGGAGGTGCGCCGGAAAGACACACTGCCCCGTAAGCTCCATCGGTTACTTGAGAAGAGGGAGCTGAGTAACTGTGGTCTCAAGAAGAAGCTGTCGGCCGCCATCAAAGCGCACAGGGATGAAGCGCGGGAGAAACGTATTAAACACGCCTCTGAGTTCCAATCTCCGCTTGACCACCTGAACCGACAG
>DWHR010000162.1:0-10797 GCA_018248075.1 Eurytides protesilaus protesilaus
ATAATCATATTCATAATCATCATCATAATCATAATCATCGTCATCATCATCGTCATCGTCGTCGTCATCGTCATCGTCATCGTCGTTGTCTTTGTCAATTAAAGTACAGCTCAATTTCAAAGCAGAGCTTTATAAAGTTGGAGGCAACAAAAAGGAACATAATGTTGCCTAATTTTACTAAGAATAAAATCTTTTCTATGACAACATAGTTCTTCTTTCCGAAAATGAGTAAACTAGAAAGAAGAATTGAGACTGCGTTTAGACAAGCGTAGTGTATGACGCCCTTGGGCCTGATGGAGCGATGATATATGCTTGATTGCTGGCAGTGCTTGAAGAAGGGGAGCAGAGGATCGAGTCCAGCATTGGACGAAAATAGGCTGTTGATAATGATGTTGATGATAACCGAAATATATTACGAAATATTAACCCAATTGGAATATATCATAAGTTGTTGATGTTTATCATTCAAATGTTACTTATATACACGACAATTCTTCATGCTTGATTTTATATTTGATTTAGATTTTAGCGCGATATTTATCAATTTCATTTCTTGTCCTGATATGAGACAATATTGCAATAAAGAACAAGTTAAAAGTAGAAACAATAAATGTTATTTTCTTTTCTACCGTACAAATATTTTGTGAGTCTAATGTGTGATCACTCGCTATCACAACGTGAACATTGAGAGTGTTTCGTAGCATATTAATATTTCAAAAAAAAAAATACTACACGCACTGGAGGGGCCTGAATAGAATATTAGAGATCGCCAACCTCAAATTTTTTTAGGAAACCAATAACTTAAACTTCTTTATATTTTCTAGTAGATATAATTAAATTTGCATGCATTTTTTCTGTTCCATGTAATTTTCTTTATATAAAATGTAGCCTATGTCGTGCTCTATGATAGATACGCCGATTTTTCCTACGTAGCCGTGAATAAAAAAAACCAAGAACTAACAAACATACGTGTGTATTTGTAATGTTTAAATTACACTAGTATTTTCTGGAAGCATGTTACAATATGGAAGAGAGCAATCTACGAAAACGAGATACAATTTGTTAAATTTATAATCGTGTTCGCGCTGGAAATGGAGGCAGTATGCGGAGTACAGAGCATGTATTCATGTAATGTATTATAACTGTTAGCATCCAAATGTAACCAGATCAGTGTACCATTCGAAAGTTATTTGTTTTATAAATGTTACGCGACTCCGCCAGTTAAGTTAGAATATGTTTTGGCCCTTTTGGTATGAATTCCAGTCAAAGGCGTTGTTTTCGACCCCTTTTTTTAATGTTTATATAATTCTATATTTCTACACAACTCTTAGGTGGATCAACCATTTTTGATGAACTACAAGTGGCTAGATTTGTCTCACTGTTTGTGGTACTAATATTAAACTGATGAAATTCCGACGCCATGCCATAAGTTTCAAACATGTTTACTTCACCTTTTCTTAAGGCTAAAACTCCACATGGAATGTCAATTTTGTATGATATTATTATTTGCCTCTTTTGTTATATATGGTAACGTAAAAATATATATGTACATAAATATATATGTATAAATGTATATGTTCATTTATTACATACATATTCTCGAAGTTTTATTAGACAAATAAAACTTAATAAAAGATATGAATAAGCGTACGTCGATAATAAAAAAGCAATTTGAGCATTTATGTCAATAAATAAGTGATATAAACAAATTACATTACTGAATGTAAAACATAGATTAATCGTAAAAATCAGTTTATCGTTTTAAGTAAAGTTACAGTGAAACTAAGATTGAATCGTGACACTTACATTACCTTGATCGATCAATATGTCAATAACGAAATATTAATTTAAGTTTATGAAAGAATAAGCATGTTTTCAACATATTTGCAAGTAACGTATAGATTTTTTAATTACTTTCTTCTTTTTTGTCCTCAGATTCCTAGGATTTTTTGAAGTAGTGGCGTAGCGAAGTAGTAGTAGTAGCGTTCTACTACGTTATGTTATATTGCCTACGATATATCATTTTGACAAGTTCCTTTCCTAGTGCTTAGGTTGCCTCGTCTGAAAAGTACATAGCCTCACAAAAACATATTGTTATTATTACGCAAAAATGTTTATACTTTGTATACTAAAGTAAAATTATCTTGTCTATATATAATTGTGTGGGAATGTGTGCCACAGGCTTACTTTTTAAGCGATTGTCCGATTGTGTTGTTGAATTGTCAACTTATGGTATAATAATGAATTTGTATTACTACACAAAATGAGTAATTATTGAAAAATACATTATTAATAACAAACCTTTACTCTTATAACAAACACAAATGATTATCGACCATCCCGTACAATTAATTAAGTATGTCATCGGTTGCATATATGCTTTCGTTGCTCATCCATTGCATAGAAATTTGATAACGGTAAACTTTTATCTGATTACATAAATCATCTTTAATTTGCTAGTAAGTAGCGGATGTCTTATTTGCTTATTATACGAGTATAAGAAAGAGTATATATATGTGATAAATAAGACTGTTTACACTTAGAAAAACTTTATTGAGAATAATGTATTACAATGCCATCCGGTGTGAATATAACAATAACATTGTGTTAACATTTTTATTATATTTTTATAATTTTGAAACATAAAACTCTACGTTATAGTGCAGTGCACGTAGAAAACTGTGTCATATTTCAATTGCTTTTATTTAAGAAAGAATGCCTATTGTCTTGTTTACTTTTATGTTCTACATTAGTATTGATAACGACATTTTACAAGCTATCTTTATTCGGCCCATTATCCTTAAAGGTCGTATTTCAACGGTTAAAATTCCGAATAAAGCTGAACATATTTTTGGAGAAAAACAAGCATGTTGGATTGGAAAATGATATTAAAGAATAAGTATGGTTAACCAGTTTTCAAATTTTGGAAAATTTTACTGTGGATAACATGTATGATATTTTTTACTACAGAATTTGTTGCCTATTGATAATTGTAGAATGCGACACATGCTTCGATATAGCAAAATCCTTTAAGGCATACATTTTTTTATTGGCTTATCTTTCTTTTTGAATATATATATCTTTGATGCAAATGAATGTCAAAATTATTCAAAGCATTTTAGATAAAAAGACAAAGGATATACGTAACAGATAAAGGACTTGATAAAAAATAATAAGATATAATGCAAAGTGACATAAGTGGTAAACGCTCATTTGACTTAATATTTTCTATTTTTATTTTTATACAGAATTAAGACACAGTTGCATTAAGTTTTTTTGCTGACAAGCGCTTTTCCAATTTTCAAATATAAGTTTAACACGTTGGTTATTGCTGTTTAGGTAAAATTTCTTGAACTCTACGAGAACTCAACATATTTAAGGATAAATAATACGTGACGATATAAAACGCTCCTAATTAATAATTAACATTTTCTATATCATTAAATAAGTCTATTGTTTATGTAGAAACTCGGCATTTACCACTAATTTAAGGAACAAAATATACAAAATCTTACATTTAAATTGTATTCTCTTATTCAAAATAATATTATATTAGCTGGAATTGTCTTTTTTTATAAATGGCATAACAAGCCCTGATAACATATGTAATTAAATAATTTAAATTGCTTGTTTTGAATAAATCATTTTACTGTGATAGTTTATTTTCAGATTTATTCCATTTTACCAAACCGAAGATCATATCTTTAATAATATTATCTTTTCCCTGAATTGAAACGCCATTTCGTCCACCATTTTTCCTTTTTTGAAGCGTTCGTCCCAAGCGTTAATATTTCTACCCTCAATAAATCCTACTCTCAATTGATAGTAAATATTATTTGGATTTGTTTGTCACAAGAGTACGGTCGCATGTTGTCGTTAACCAAACTTTTATTTGTACTAAAATAAATTTTCTTTTTTTTGACCCCCGACGCAAAAAGAGGGGTGTTATAAGTTTGTCCTGTCTATTTGTGTATCTGTGTAGTTGTTTGTGGCGTAGCTCCTAAACGAATGGACCGATTTTGATGCGGTGTCTTTTGTTTGAAAGCTGATGGTAATCGAAATGGTTTTTAGCTATAATTTATGAAAATCAGGCGTTTGATTATCATTAGCTCATTGACAAAGGGATCTTAATAACTTTCACAGAATCAATTGATTTGAAATTCGGTGTTTCAAATTGTGTGAATTTGCGTTACTTCGGTGGTATTTCCAAGACATGCGAACCATGAGCTGAGGCTGTTATATTTAATTGTCTGCGGGATGCTCAATTACTCAGAAACTTGCAGCAAATAGAGCGTGCTTGGGTTCACATGTATAGTCTCAATTAGAATGTGTTAAATAGATAATAATGATGAGACTGCCTATGATTTATATTGGAATAGAATTTAAAACTATATTGAATAAAATTGGCAAGTTGGCATATGCCAATAACATTAATAGGTTCTTTTAATAAAGAACGAAAAATCCAAGACAGAATTTATTTTTACCTTTAATTTTTTTTCTTTTGTTAGTGTTTTTTTACATTTATTGATATTGTTACTATTAAACTACTATTCTTTGATTATTAGATTTTGTATATAAAAGGAATAAGAGTTCAAATTGACGGTGACGTGAAACGAAAATACTGAGTCTGTTGAATGTCATTTAATATTAAATGTTCCTGACCTAGTGAAGTTAGTTAGTGACGCAGATACAAGGTACAAGAAGGTAGGTAAAAACAAATATTTTCTGCTTGTAATTTTTTTGCAAGAAACCCGTTCTGTAAAGATAAATGATGTACAGAGTTCGAAACATGGAAAATTTTAATACTATATAATAATTCAATTTAATTAATTTTTCAAAGAAAACGTGTTTAATAAGCTTCATATTATTCGTTTAAATAATTCTTGTATGCATAGGAATTTTTATAAAAGGAATTTGCTTGTGCAAATCTTATCCCAAAAGTGAAACGGACAAGTTACGTTGCTGTTATTTGTTTAAAGGAACACAAACTGCCACATATACTCACTACACGATACCTACAAAAATGAAAATATTAAAGAATTCGTGCAGTAAGCACTAATCCACTTGTATGAGGTCATTGTCCGTATCAAACCAAAACAACTGAGAAGTATTTATTTGGGAAAGTTGTAACTGCATATTACTTACACAAAGATCGCCAATTACGTGATAACTGTGTCTGTAGATATGATTGTCTATGTAAATATTATTATCTGTATACATATTTTATCTCTTTGCCCTTTTTGGCAATTAATTAACCCTCATAGTAGCGTGTAAACACAGCTATGTGAAATATAACATCTTAAATCTCAGGGTAATGAGCGCGGCACTGGGCACCGGGCAGGCGTGTTGTTTATCATCAATTAAAACTATAACCATCAAGTTCATTTACTGTTTATTACACCTAAACTAAGATACTAATCGAAGCCAGGAGGAAAACCAAGAAGACATAACTGTCTGCAATTAAGTAGGATAGCGGACTATTCAACAATAATTTATAGGAATACTCTGTCGAAGCACTTTTGTTCGAAGCGAACTTACTTTTATGCCTTTGAATATTATGGATATCTATGCCTCGATCGAAAAAACTACAATACACAATCATCTTACTTTTTGATGAAATAGAAGGTAAACGAGTAAGCGGTTTGCCTGATGGTAAGCGATCACCGCTGTCCACGGATATTCGCAACATCAAAGTTACCCCCATTGAGAGACCTCGCTTACGAAAAGTTGGAAACAACACAACTTACATCAAATACAGTTACAGCCCGTGAATTCTATCGCCACCCCTAGTTTCTAGTTAAATTTTATTGAATTTAATTTTATATTATAGTAGTTGTGAAAATAAAACTAATATACTATAAGATTAAAAGCGAATTTACTATCAGATAAAGATAAATAAAAAAAAACATATTCCAGTTTGAAAAACACTAATTTATCTAATTCTTGGAAGCATTTTTAAATGTATTATTAGTTTATAAAACATAAAAGTCATTGAAGTAAAATAAGTAAAGGGAACCAAGACCAAGAGGTATTGTTTAAGAATTACGTAGGCTAAGTTATTTCAAACTATTAAATTAAGTTAGTCGAATAGTTAAATGAATTTATAAAAGGAAAAAAAAATTTGCTTTATCATAGAAATATAAATCTTTATTCATCGAAGGTAGTACTTAATAGTAAGTTAATTAAATGAATCATGCTTGACATTGTGACTTCTTCTCTCGATAGCTTTACACTGTAGAAATTAGAAAAAAAGGTTCAATTAAACATCTATAGTGATTACTCAATAACACTTAAGTTGCTTATATTTTTTTTAAATATGCAAAATTAGAGAGTAAAAAAAATACACACCTCTCATGTTCATGTTTCTAATTAAATTATAATCTCTTGTGATATTTGAATTCACAAATTTGTTAAACGATTTCCGAATTTTTGTTAATTTTTCTGTAACTTTTTTTTAATTTAAGCAATGTTAATTTTATTATCAACGTTATGTACGTTCCGTTTATAATTGGTTCACACATCAGGTATCTAAAAATGAAAATAATCCATGTAACTATAAATGTGAGCGATGTTGATGTATGTATCTATTAAATTAATTAATTAATGGAGCTCGCAATATAGCTAGTAATAGCTGGTCTGATCAGATCCGCTCGACACTTGCACCACATTCCGTGATGCTCTGCATTTAGCTGAAGACCAAAGGAATTGGCGGCGGACGACTAACGATAAACTGTTTCCTCGAGGTGATCACTAATCTCAACATTCACGAAACTAATGCAAAGAGACAGAATGGGAGCTCGCGAAATCGTGCTCGTAAATTTCGTTTAATAATTAATATTAGATATGATTTATCCAATTAACCTTCCTTGTTAAATGAAAAAGACCTTATACATTGTTCCCCATCTAAAATAGAAGATTTTTGGTTGTATTTTTAAACTGACACACTGAACTCTCGGCGTGCGTTTATGCGTGTATATTTTCACCGAAATATTAAGTTATTGCAGTGGTAATATCGGTTGACGATTTGCATTCGACCACGAGGTGCAACGCAATTTTTATGATGTATTACTAAGATTTTGATTCTATGGACCTGGTGGTACCCGCAATTTATAAATAAACGTCGTAATTTCAAATGTTGTGATTTTAATAGCGTAGGGAAATAATTTTGTGTTATTGTTTTAAGTTTGATTAGGGCATTGATTGGGCTAATCACCCAATTGAAGAAAAGGTAAGATGATCCACGCTTTGGATGAACATAATGTAAAAAGTCGGTCCTGACTATTTATCGACGACTTTTAACGGTGGCATTTACTGATCAATAATTATCTCTCATCGCGAAATAAAAGAAAAAGAACAGCGAGTGTTCTTTTATTTGTACCAACACTTGTACAAATATAACATATTCCACTTATTTTACGTTATTATCTGATCAGTATCTTTGGTTTTTCTGTTTCATCTAACTATTTTTCTGTTTTATTCTAATTTATTACATTGAGTGTAGGGGACAGATTAGACTCTTTTTAGAGATATTAGATCCTTGGATAGTGATCGAAAGAACGGATGGATAATGATATTTCCATTCATAATACTTCTCGACATTATGATTTTCTATATTTATTTTTATACAGAATTAAGACACAGTTGCATTAAGTTTTTTTGCTGACAAGCGCTTTTCCAATTTTCAAATATAAGTTTAACACGTTGGTTATTGCTGTTTAGGTAAAATTTCTTGAACTCTACGAGAACTCAACATATTTAAGGATAAATAATACGTGACGATATAAAACGCTCCTAATTAATAATTAACATTTTCTATATCATTAAATAAGTCTATTGTTTATGTAGAAACTCGGCATTTACCACTAATTTAAGGAACAAAATATACAAAATCTTACATTTAAATTGTATTCTCTTATTCAAAATAATATTATATTAGCTGGAATTGTCTTTTTTTATAAATGGCATAACAAGCCCTGATAACATATGTAATTAAATAATTTAAATTGCTTGTTTTGAATAAATCATTTTACTGTGATAGTTTATTTTCAGATTTATTCCATTTTACCAAACCGAAGATCATATCTTTAATAATATTATCTTTTCCCTGAATTGAAACGCCATTTCGTCCACCATTTTTCCTTTTTTGAAGCGTTCGTCCCAAGCGTTAATATTTCTACCCTCAATAAATCCTACTCTCAATTGATAGTAAATATTATTTGGATTTGTTTGTCACAAGAGTACGGTCGCATGTTGTCGTTAACCAAACTTTTATTTGTACTAAAATAAATTTTCTTTTTTTTGACCCCCGACGCAAAAAGAGGGGTGTTATAAGTTTGTCCTGTCTATTTGTGTATCTGTGTAGTTGTTTGTGGCGTAGCTCCTAAACGAATGGACCGATTTTGATGCGGTGTCTTTTGTTTGAAAGCTGATGGTAATCGAAATGGTTTTTAGCTATAATTTATGAAAATCAGGCGTTTGATTATCATTAGCTCATTGACAAAGGGATCTTAATAACTTTCACAGAATCAATTGATTTGAAATTCGGTGTTTCAAATTGTGTGAATTTGCGTTACTTCGGTGGTATTTCCAAGACATGCGAACCATGAGCTGAGGCTGTTATATTTAATTGTCTGCGGGATGCTCAATTACTCAGAAACTTGCAGCAAATAGAGCGTGCTTGGGTTCACATGTATAGTCTCAATTAGAATGTGTTAAATAGATAATAATGATGAGACTGCCTATGATTTATATTGGAATAGAATTTAAAACTATATTGAATAAAATTGGCAAGTTGGCATATGCCAATAACATTAATAGGTTCTTTTAATAAAGAACGAAAAATCCAAGACAGAATTTATTTTTACCTTTAATTTTTTTTCTTTTGTTAGTGTTTTTTTACATTTATTGATATTGTTACTATTAAACTACTATTCTTTGATTATTAGATTTTGTATATAAAAGGAATAAGAGTTCAAATTGACGGTGACGTGAAACGAAAATACTGAGTCTGTTGAATGTCATTTAATATTAAATGTTCCTGACCTAGTGAAGTTAGTTAGTGACGCAGATACAAGGTACAAGAAGGTAGGTAAAAACAAATATTTTCTGCTTGTAATTTTTTTGCAAGAAACCCGTTCTGTAAAGATAAATGATGTACAGAGTTCGAAACATGGAAAATTTTAATACTATATAATAATTCAATTTAATTAATTTTTCAAAGAAAACGTGTTTAATAAGCTTCATATTATTCGTTTAAATAATTCTTGTATGCATAGGAATTTTTATAAAAGGAATTTGCTTGTGCAAATCTTATCCCAAAAGTGAAACGGACAAGTTACGTTGCTGTTATTTGTTTAAAGGAACACAAACTGCCACATATACTCACTACACGATACCTACAAAAATGAAAATATTAAAGAATTCGTGCAGTAAGCACTAATCCACTTGTATGAGGTCATTGTCCGTATCAAACCAAAACAACTGAGAAGTATTTATTTGGGAAAGTTGTAACTGCATATTACTTACACAAAGATCGCCAATTACGTGATAACTGTGTCTGTAGATATGATTGTCTATGTAAATATTATTATCTGTATACATATTTTATCTCTTTGCCCTTTTTGGCAGTTAATTAACCCTCATAGTAGCGTGTAAACACAGCTATGTGAAATATAACATCTTAAATTTCAGGGTAATGAGCGCGGCACTGGGCACCGGGCAGGCGTGTTGTTTACCATCAATTAAAAACTAATAATAAACAGTGGATTTTTGATAACATGTAATCACGAAGTACTCAAGACCAGGGACATTTATTTATGAATCACAAAAATTATTGTCTCGTCAAACCCACAACCCGGGGTGTAATAGCAGTGGCAAACTGATCACATATTTTAATATATAATAAATATACTTTTATTTCCTATAATAAACTTTGATTATGAATATTAATAAGCACAGTACCAGGGTGTTTTCATTTAGAAAATTTTACCTCTGCCCTCCATAACGTTATTTAAAAATATCTTCCCGAAACCTATTAGAAGAGATTTTTATCAATTTATTTGTATATTAATAACGCACTTGATTTAATTTTCATCATTTCTGAGAGCCTTTGTTGATAACACAGTGTTTAAATAATTTCCTTATAAGCCTCTAAATTTTTCTTTTTTATTGCAAATTGGTGTATTTAAAATTTATTTTTAAAGGTATGTTTAAGTGCAATTCATATGAGATGGTTTTATTAGTTGCGAGTTTATTTATACGAACACAAAATTATTAATAAAAAAGAAGCTAAGTCATTTTCTAGCATTGAGTGTAAGTTAGACAAATACTATTAGTTTTCTCAATGTCGTATTGCTGGTGGGGTCGTTTTGTCAAGGGTATATACAGGGCGGACCAAAAAGAAGAAGACTGATATATTTAATAAACTGTATGACATGTAACTATGGAACTTGGGAAACATATTTATGAAACTCTCTAGTTTAGATTACATGTATTTAATATGCCCTCCACCAGCGACACGAATAATATCACACCGATATTCAAATTCCTGCGATACTCGACTAAGCATGTCCGGTGTCACTGAAACCCCACAGGAAGAAATCACACGGCGTCAAATCCGGTGACCGTGGAAGCCAACTGAAAAGTGCTAAATGGTCAGCTCCTTGACGTCCAATCCAATTTCGGTTCGGAAGAGTTTCATTCAGAAACTGACGAACTTGATGACTCCAGTGAGGGGGTGCCCCGTCTTGTTGAAAAATGAGGTTGTCCTTGTTCAGCCTCGGAAACAACCAGTTTTGC
>DWHR010000163.1:0-10759 GCA_018248075.1 Eurytides protesilaus protesilaus
TTTCCAACAATTTCAAAAATATTATGCCTTAAATTCAAAAAACTTCCCTTTAAAAACAAATATTTACCCTAATTATAAATGTTGCGGATGCCCCCCCCCCCCCCCTAGAAATGAACAGTTTGATATAATGGTGTAATAATTCTTTGTTTTGTGTATGTATGCTTTATATAGCGAGTCATAAACTAGTAAGACATTGTAGTTTTATTTACTTTTAACCCGTATGTTCATTATATTTAATATCATATTGTGTGTATAGTGGTAAGAAATAGATAATAGTTTACAATTTTTTACTCCCATAGCTCATAAGAACGTTTAATTAATAAAAATTACTAAAAGACTAAAATTCATTTACCCCAGGTGAAACAGTGGTGTTTTGCGTGGTGATAGTTATAAGGGCGCGCAACACACCGAAGTAGAAAGAGACAACATGTAACAATTAGAAAGAAACAGAGTATGTGATAGATGAAAGATGCGTAAGAGTGAGATAGCAACAGTAACAAAGCGTTGTCGCCGTATGGTGTGCTTGGGTGCTCGCAGCGTATAGATATAGGCCCGCTGGCGGCAAAACTCCCTCCCGAGCTAGAAGAAGCTACGCGTCGAAGCGCGGGGTATCCCCAGGGAAATCAATGTGGAAGAGGTACTCTCCGACATTAAATTCCAGGACTACCCTGCAACCCGTGCCAGTCGCATGCGCCACCAATCTCGCACCCAAGCCCCCATGGACATGGCCATGGTGGAGCTAGATCGCTGTCCCGCGGGTAGAGATCTTTAATATCAAAACTATACGTTGATTATTCGACATTAGGGATAAACCGCCGCGAAAACATGGCATTATCAGACAATAACACAGTTGCCAATCCTACGGACACGCCACCCGTAATTGTTTTGCCCACCCCAGATGCGTCAAATACACTGGGGATCACAACACTTAAGAGTGCATAAGGGGGAAGGACGCTTAAGCAAGGACACCCTGCGTATTATCGCGGACGCAAAAGGCCCGCCTCGTCTTGGCCCGCGCCTACAAAAAACCCAAACCACCCAAACCCGCGTCCGTCCCTTACGGGAAAACGGCACCGGCTCAGTTTGTACCTGCGCCGATTCTGGCGAAAAATGCTTGGGCTCATACCCCAGCCGTCGTTAATACAAAAGCGACTATCGCTAATGTAGTGTAAACGCAGTGCTGCCGCTTCCCGGCTGACACCGACATTAAAAACACACCTGCCAAGTGGTAATTCCGCGAAAGCAGGTGTAAATTTTGCCGCAGGATAGGCTTAGTGGTATTGTCGAGCACATGGGCTTAGCAAAAGCAATTTGGTCTTTTACGGCCAAATAAGTTTTTAATTATAATACAAAAGAATAATACAAACAAAGGAAGACCGCAGATGGCATGGAAGGTAAAAGGGCAAAAATCGCTCAGTTCTTGAGCGAATATAATATAGATATTGTTTTAATGCAAGAGACCTTTTTAAAACCTACAACGCTCGATCCTAAGATCGCAAATTATAACACCACCCCGACCGTATTACAGCCCCGCACGGCGGCACATTTATTTACTGTAGAAGGTCCTTGCACTGCTCTCCAATCGATATCCCCGAGCTAGTCAACATAGAAGCATCGGCCTGTAAGATAGCACTCACCAGCCATAAGCCGCTTATATTAGTATCAGTGTATCTCTCGCCGTCAGTTTCTAATAAAATCAGACTTAGAAATAGTATTTAACCTATGCCCATCCGTGATTCTTGCTGGAGATCTCAATAGCTAGCACAGAGCGTGGAAGCGTCTATCAAGCAAAATAATAATGGCAAAGCTCTGTATATATATATGGGAAAGAACTCGATATTAATATCATAGCGCCCGATGAACCCCACCCAGTAGCAGGCCAGTACTATTGAAACTGGGCCAAAAATCTGGATAGGCCCCTCGGACCAAAACTATAGTGGACTGGCAGCGACTTGAGGTCAAACTCAAGGTGTTGGATCCCAGAATTTCGAAAACCTACCCGCGGTGATAGCAACGCCAGACGATGCCAAAAAGGCCATAGCTAGCTTAGGCTCTCAGATCTCGGCAATCGTCGCAGAATGCGACTTCCCGATCGAGCTGCGACGTCTGATCAGAGAGGAAAATAGGGCGCAAATAGTTTACGACCGATATCGATCCGAATTAAACCGAATATCCTTCAGACGTCCGCAAACTGAGGTAAAAAATAATCGATAATTATTGTATATAAATAATGAATATCGGAATTCCGTAACCCACTTGGGACTCGCTATTGGAAGATCTCGAGCCCTCTCAAACCGCCTGCTGGTGGCCCGAAGTCTGACGAGAGCAGCCCATGATCCAATATCGCCGTTAGTTTGCACTGACGGCGCGTTGTTATTATCCTTTGATGATCTCAAAAAAGCCGAATGCCTAGCATACAATCTAGAGGACCAATGTAGCCTCATGTGCGCACTTCGATCCAGCCCACCTATCGGAGGTGGACCGCGAAACCAACCGTAGGGCCGCACTACCACAAGGCGGAGAGTCCTTAGAGTTAGTGACTAGGATAGTCTGCAAAATAATTAAAAGTTTGAAACGTCGTTCAGCCCCGGAGCCTGACAATATTAGCAACCAGATGCTAAAGAAGTTCCCAGGTCCAGTAATCTGTCTCTTGGTGAGCATCTTCAATGCGCTTCTCTTTAGCTGCTCCTTCCCGGACGCCTGGAAAGAAGCCATAGTCATTGGTCTTCCCAAGTCCAAAAAACCTCCCTTCCAGTTACCGCTCAATCAGTCTCCTCAGCCGCCTGGGTAAGCTCTACGAGCGTGTAATTGCGAGGTTGAAAACCATGTATTTTCCTACAAACTCATTCCAGATGAGCATATCCCACCTCCAACCCATAGTCCTACCCGCCTTGCGGCATAACGGACCGAATTTGCGGGAGGTACTCACGGTACTTGCTTTAGGCTCTTTTTCGTGCGCACTTATTTCTTTTCCTATAAATTCATCTTCCATCCATGATCTACATTTACATCTCCCCCCTTCTGGGGTATGACACATCACACAGCGGTACTTCGCTCACGCTGTCTAAGTTTTTCTAGGCTTATTCTATTTCCTTTCGTTTGTGATGCCAGGAGTGCGCAAATTTGCGTAGCAGACTGAAGTTATCCGGCAAGCAGTAATCGCGGTAAGTCGTGGTAATATCCTGGTCTAATGGCTGTTCGCTTTAAGCTGTCCATCATTGCTTCTCCCTCCAGGTTGTACAGGTCACAGTCCTAAAGAACATGGTCTCTGATCTCTTTCTCATATCCGCACGGGCATTCAGCCACGTCACTCGAGCTTAGCCTATGCAGTCTTTCCCTGAAGTTTCCGTGTCCAATTAGGATCCGTGACACAACATAATCTGGTTCCACTCAAGTGGTGATAGACGCTCAGCTACGTCTGAGAATAATTTTCGCAAATCACTACCACCTTGGCTCGATTGCCATCTCTCCTGCCATTGGGCGACAACAATCCCATACAGTTCCTCTTTTTGCGCTCCCTGTTAGCCAGATCCCTCTCCTCCTCGTTGACCTCGTTGCACGATAGACCTCCAGGTTGGCAGGCAACACGCCCGCCAAGACCGACAGCGCGGCAGTGCTCACCGTCCTGTAGGCCATCGTTAGTAATATGAGGGCCGATCTCTGCGTACGCAGGAACGCACTTCTCACTGCGTACATTGAGGTGCGGTGGTACCATACGGCAGCAGCGTAGGTAAACGTAGCCACATGGATCCCGACATATGGGATTCTAAGGACGCGGTACCTCACGCCCCAGGTCGACGCGAATAGACGCGACATCTTCCCGAGGCCTTGGTTAACTCTCTCGCCTATGTACAGTGAAAGCTGCACGCAAGATATCGCCTCATCCAAGACGACGCCGAGGACTTTAGCCTGCGACGCACTCGCTATCGAGCCACCACTGATCTTAATAGTCGGACCGCGTTTGAACTTTTTTTTGTAGGTCATCGTTAACGACTTACCGGCAGAGAAACCCAGTTAGTTACGAGTTCCTTAATCCTCAACCGCGGTCAAGATGGTAGTCGCTTCCTGCTCTATGGCTGCGCAAAAATCAGACTCGATCACGATGATCATAGGTTGGACGTCGGAAGTGTGGGCGTCGACATCGGCGGACTATAAACAACCTCAAGCTTTTTCCGCAAACGATTTTGGAGGGAGACATAGCCGGCTGCAAACATCTGTGCGACATCAGGCAACATCTATGACACAACGAACCGAAGCCACAGCTGCTGATAGGCCAAGAAATTTGGAAGCGAGACGACGTAAGCCTACCACATAATTACGACAACACATTGAAGCGTCTCTTCGATGTGGAGAGGAAGCTCGATCGCGATGCTGCACTGAAACACACATACACAGAACAGATGAACGTTTTAATAGAAAAAGGATACGCACAGAGAGCCCCCACGTCGACGCAGAAGAACAGAACTTTGAATCACCACACCACACTTTGCCGTAGTCAATCCGATGAAACCGGACAAGATAAGAATAGTTTACGACGCAGCAGTGAAGAAGAAAGGTCTCAGCGAACATCTTCCCTCTGGGCCGGACCTACAGTCGTTGCCTGGAGTACTTATGGGATTCCGAAACTGAAACTGAAGCCAGAATATTGCTATGCAGTGAGGTACTTATAGAGAAACGACCGACGAGATGGCGCTCCTCCCGACGAGATGGCGCTCCTCCCGGCGAATACAGAATGACCTCACTCATCTTCGGAGCAACATGTTCACCTGCTATCGCTATACATGTGAAGAACTACACAACGCAGCTAAGTACAGGGAAACAGTCCTGATCTGTGCGTATGAAGCAGCAGTAAACAACCACTGTCGAAAAGATCGACCAATCAAGAGAGAAACGCTTCGCATTATAATGTGGTTATTCGACTCGCTCGGACTCGCATCGCCCCTGACGATACGAACGAAACAGATACCACAGGAAATATGGCGCCGCAGCACTAGTTGGGATGAAGCGATCGACGTCGATTTCGCTGCGCAATGGACACAGTGGATAGAATAGTTACTGAAATTGCGATACATCGAGATAACACAATGTTATTCGCATTATAGTTAAGCTGCGTCCCTATTACTACAGGTATTCGTGGACGGTAGCGAAGAAACATACAGTGCCGTAGCCTATTGGCGAGCTACAACGAAAGGCGGAACAGTATATTTGTCATTGACACCGGCGAAGTCAAAGTTTGTCCGCTGAAGCTCACGTCTGTGCCTCATCTGGAACTACAAGCTGCCGTGATGGGAAGTCGCCTGAGTTGCGACATAGTCGACGAGCACAACAAGAAGCCGAAATCCCCTACGTATTGGACTGACAGCAAAACAGTGTTGACGTGGTTGAAGACGACTCCCGCTCATATCGTCCCTTTCTAACGCATCGCATAGCCGCGATAGAGGAAAACAGGTTACTGCAAATTCGCGATGGATACTTACGAAGATAAACGTAGCAGACGACGCCATCCGGGACACTCTACCGCACTTCGTCACTGATGGTTTAAACAGCCATCTTTCCTGCTCGACCAACGACTTCACCGAAAAACAGCGCTGCCCCCCTTCCCCCCTCCGTTTTGTGCAGCGATCACCATAAAGCTACATAGAAGACACGCATGGACGACAACATCACACCGGTGTAGAAGTAACCATCAATGTGCGCAGGGCGAATTACTGTCTTACGCGACTTCGCCCTACAAGTCGCTCAATACTACACAAATGTGTCGCGTAACACGCGTGAATCTACGTGTGGCGTACGCCGAAACACACCACCGGAGCCGCCAACGGGGGGACCTATCGCACTCCCGTCTCGCTGACTATCGACACCCCTCTAGCTTCACGGGTCTCGACTACTTCGGGCCCCTTACAGTAACAGTAGGGAGCGCTATATAGAAGAGATACGTAGCGTTGTTTACGTGTCTCACTTCGCGCGCCATGCATTTAGAAGTAATACCGTCTCTTAGGACAGAGCCAGCAGTAATGGCGCCTAGAAGATTCATCACACGACGGGGCTGTCCGACGGAGATCTGGTCCGATAACGGGACCAATCTGCGCGGCTCAGACAAGGAGTTGCGTCGCGCCATAGACGAGGGGACGGCGCACGAAGCAAGTAAGCGGGACATCAGTTGGCGCTTTATTCCTCCCAGTCGCTTTATATAGCGATTCATAGAATAGTAAGACATTATAGTTTTAACCCATATGTTCGATATATTTAACGTCATGTTGTGTATAGTGATAAGAAATTTATGTCTCTAATTCGGTGTGTAACGCGCAACACACCGAATTGGAGACAACATGTTACAATTAGAAAGAAACAGAGTATCTGACAAAGACGAAAGATATGTTAGAGCGAGAAAACTACAGTAATAAAGCGTTGTCGCCATACGGTGTGCTTGGGTGCTCGCAGCGTATAAATATAGGCCCGCTAGCGATAAAAATTACACTCTTCGAAAACTCTTTTTTTTTCCTTCTCATTTTTCCAAGCCTTTAAAAATTTAAAAAGCACTAAAAGGGGTAATGTTACCTTTAAGCTTTATGAAAACTTCAAAATAATAGCTGTCAAATATATATGGAATGGAAGTCAGCTTCATTGTTATATTTTGTCATGACTAAGATATTTCGTAGTATATTTATATAACGTAATAGTAGTTTTGTAACTAAAACATTTTGCATTAAAAAAAATTAAAAGGTTTAAATGTGGATTATTTTTTAAAAGAAATACAAGTGATGAGAAGAATAACTCTACGTCGCTTTACTATTAAAAATAGTACAAAATACTACAGTGTACCGACGATAAGAGATAATTTTATTTTCTACCCGTTGTGTAACATACACATTTTTTAAAATAAAACCTCAATAATTGTGAGGTCTTGTGAAAAAAATATCTCTTCATTAAACTAGTTGTGTTAGCACGAAACCTGCTTTTCTAAAGAGAAACATGTCTATTTTCAGGTCTACTCTTCCTTACGCAAACAACACTGCTGTCACACTGTTGCGAACGATTTTTCCTGCTGAAGACATCATTGGAATTTACTTCATATAAAAATTATAATTCAGTGTTAATTCTCATGTACATTATTTAGTAGAGTTTCAAAGCCGGCAACATTTGCTGAATACACGTACTGTTGAGTACACGAGCTGAATACAATATACTAACTGAAAAGTGATTATGGGTTTTGAACAGGACTT
The DNA here is from genome assembly GCA_018248075.1 of Eurytides protesilaus protesilaus. Taxonomy (NCBI): domain Eukaryota; kingdom Metazoa; phylum Arthropoda; class Insecta; order Lepidoptera; family Papilionidae; genus Eurytides; species Eurytides protesilaus. The sequence goes on from DWHR010000163.1 coordinate 7,224, forward strand.
CGAGATAATGTAATAGTTAACTTTACTAAAATTGTTCTGTCTTTCTTTCTAAATGACGTAATTGAATTATAGTTTTTGACTTCACTTTATAGTATATTTGGGTTTCTCGTGTTCCTATGTAAAATTTCAATTAATAACCTATTTCTGTTAAATTTCTTTTACGATCATTTAGCGAGTATCTTATTAACCTATTTCTGTTATTTTTTTTACCATCATTTAGCGAGTACATTTATATCCAAGTTAAGTGTTAATCAACTCTAATTGTTTTCTTTTCGTACTTATACGGATTTCGGATAACTCTGCGACTTGAACTGAAAAATATACAACAGGTAGGGGTGTGGCCCAAGAAACAATGCCGGCAACAAATGCCGGTGGGGGTAAAGATACGAATTTAGGAGTCTGCTTCGCGATGCGTTTTCCTCACCAATGCAGTTTTTAAGGTCGTGGGTTTGGATAACGCGGGCTTTTTCGGAACTCTGTGGTACAAAGAACGCATTCCAGCGGTTTCGGCGCGGCCTTCGCCCTTGGGCACTCAAATGTAATATTCTCTAGCGTATTAGATACACCTGGATCGTGTTAACTTTGGAAAGGTTTTTTTAACCAGGAGTATGTCCGTGGTGTTTTCGCAAAGGAAATCAGCAATTTCTAACTTTCGGTTTGATTCTGCCTATGTCCTTAATTATTACTTGTTGAGTTTAAGAGCTATGTAAGGTTAAAAATTATAACGCGAGCGCGCGATTAGCGGATTGGTCAATCGCAGAGGAACAGTTTGCGCCGATGAACGCCATTGTTTGATTAGCGCTCCCAGCCGTTGCTAAGGGGTGTTAGCGGCGCGGTTTTTCGTGAATTCACCAACCTTAATGTTGAAGAGAACACCGCAGACCGCAAAGGGATAGGTCGTCAGCGATGTACAGTGCTGTTGATGGTTGCGGTGGTAGAGGCGGTAACGGATGCGGCGTAACCAAGACTGCTTGCGGCGTCGTCGTCGTCGGTGATGGCTGGCAGGGGTCTGGATTTCGTTTTGGGACCCACTCGTAGCCGCGGAAGTTGGCTGGGTGCCCTTTCTTATTGCAGTGGACACACTCTGGCGGATCAGGTGTGTCCTTGGTTTTGGGGCACTCGGTGGTGCCGTAATATGCGAAACAATTTCTAGTCGCTTGACCATGCAATTAGTAGTTGTCGCACTGTGAGATAGAATCATTTTTGCATGGTTGCTCGATCATTATGCCTGAGAATCGGCAGATGGACTTGATGTCAAAGATGGCCTCAGCACCACCATCACAAGGTCCATAGGCACTCGGTCTTGTGGGTGGTGAAGACAGCGAATACTGGTTGCAGGGCGGCGTGGATATCGGCTTTTGTTTTCTGGGCATCCAGTTATTTTGCGGTGTCTAATAGATCTCACGTTAAAGGTGGCCTTACCCTCGGGGGAAATGTCCAGCTCAATCATAACTAAGTCCATGGGCACTTTCTGCATACGGCGCACGCTGTGTAGAGGGTAATCATGAGCAAGGATGTCGGTCGTAACCTCCCCGACATCCAGCTCTTTGAGGATGCCTCTCATGACAACCCTAAGGCTCCTCGAGGAGGTATTAGGTGTAGAATGTTATATTGTTTTTGGATGTTAACATGTGTGCTTAGGGCGTTGCCTGCCCTTGCTTTTACCGGTTTCGGTGTCTCGGGATGATAAAGACGCAGAGTACGTGGAGAACCGAGGGTGCGGGGGAGTACAAGGGGCGCTTGATGTTTGGTGTGTTGCTTGACGTATGGAAGATGCGCGTGGTGGCGAGCTACGGCTAGGTTAATCGGCGTCCTGGTTTGCCAGACATTCTTAAAATAAGGTCCAAGTCGGCGATGTTTCCCTGACGCAGCTGTACGAACGTTTGAAGTGTACTACAGCATCATACCCCGCACCGCCCCGCGGCGATGACAGCGTGCCGCGTCGGTCGCGTCCGTTGGAACGTAGCATGTCGAAGTCTAGACGCACGTCTCGATCTTATTTGGTATACTCGATAACGTTTGACAACCAAGTCGGGCTTTTCGTGTTTTCGTTATCCTATATTTCGGGTTTTACAAATCCGAAACCGTTCAGTGGTGCGACCTTGGCTTCGCGTCTCAAGTGCTCTACGCAGGAACAATAAAACTGTAAGTACAGTAGCATACCCCGCTCCGCCCCGCGGCGGCGACAGCGTGCCGCGTCGGACGCGTGCGTCGGAATTTATTACACAATAACGGCGTATTATTGCGTCATCCGCTTAACGGCCGCGAACGAACTTTTCGTTTAGTCACGTAGGCACTCCGGTTAGTCACGTAGGCATTTCAATATATTAATATTAAATTGTGAATTGTTGTTTTTAATTTGCGTGTTGCGAAAATTGGGTGTTCGACTTCTTCGAAATTTTAAATTTTTAAATTCTCGTAATTTATAAATTTTTATTTTCGAGGATTTCTGCAAATCCGATTCGATAACTCTTAAATTGAAAATTTATAATTCTACTTAGGGACTCGTCGCGTATATAGCGTCGTAAATATAAAATTTAATAATTGTTTTCTGAGTCGATTGTTTATACAATCGACTCAGAACCAATTTATATACGTTTTAAATCGTTGCGTGTTTTCGGGTTGACATAGTTTCGGTTCGATTAGTTTCGGTTCGTTTCGTTTCGACTCGTATAATTCGTTTCGTTTTGATCGTTTCGATTTTCTATTTTGCGTTTTGCTATAGAGTCCGCTGCACAGATTAACTCTTAAAATTTTGAATTAATTAATTAATTAATTAATTGATTAATTAATTATTTAAAATCTATAAGTTATTAGACTAAGCCCTCACACTGCTGCCTTAGAGCGGCGGTTAGGCACACACCCGGCGCACCCAAAGCGCCGAGGATAGAGGCTCACCTCAATCACACACCTCCCCGCCGCTCGGCGGGGAGTGCTCACACTGCTCACAATACTCCACCGAACCCACTGACCCCATCCTCTCCTATTATGACGCGGAAAATAAAATTCCCCGCGCACTCTGCGGCCTACGTCGCCCCCCGTTTCGAGGAGATCTTCCTGCATCTCAGGGACTCCGGAAATACGCGGATGGCAGATGCCATGCTTGACTTCGCAGCACGACATGGCGCTCCCATAAACCTAACTAAAGCTCCCGCTTCCCCCTCGCGCGCGTCGTCACCGGGTTCCGCCCCATCCGCGCAGCCTCCTGCGCCCTCCGCGCAGGCTCCCGCGCCCTCCGCGCAGGCTCCCGCGCCCTCCGCGAATCCCCGCGCACTCTCCGCGCAACAACCCGCGCCTTCAGCGCACAATCCGGGGCACTCCGCCGCCCCCCCCGGTTCCTCAAAGACCGCCGACACAGTCGCGCGCTCTACCCCCTCCTCTGCACCGGAGCAGCCCCCCCCTTCCTCGGCCTCCAACCGACACGTCTCCGACGACGAGTCGGATATGGAGACCGAACCGACCCCCGGGACGTCTCGGGACCCCGACGACGAAGGCTTCACCATCGTCACCGGGAAACGCAAGCGCCGAGCCGGCAC
>DWHR010000164.1:0-10745 GCA_018248075.1 Eurytides protesilaus protesilaus
ATATAACGTCAGTACGTCGACATATACGTATTTTGGCGAAAGAAGTGTCAGCTGAATTGAAGAGAAAAGTATAACATATTTAATTTCTTCGAAATGCCGTGCTAATGAAATTGGATTAAACAAATATGTGCTATATTTTTGAATCAGTTAGTGTGGTGTTTAAACCATTGATATTGATTCAACAGAAATACAGAAGAACCGTTTAATTAACTAATAATAATACAATTTAAATGACTACATTTCTTTTATTAAGCAACAACTTAAACTAGGTAACAAATTAAATTTAAAACAAAAAATATATGAAAAACTGCCTTCTTAAGTATACCAATTCAAACAGAATCGTCTCAAACCAAATAAACAACTTATAGTGTCGACAAAATATCAAAACAAATTCATTAGAGTCGAAAAATGTTTACTTGCTTTTCAAATACCTAACAAAGCTTATAGGATACAATTCTCACATCGTTAAGCTACCCATGTAAACAGATTAAAAGTGAGTAAACAAGGTAATTGTTATTTGTCTCTTTGTTGTGCTAGATAAGAGATAGAATCTTGTTACGGTATACGGTTCGAAATAGCTAAGTAACAGTAAGGGAGCAGGGATTATCCCCTTAACAATGTTGATTGACAGCTTCTTGCGCCCTTTTATTCACAAACAAATGTTGACTCCGCCTACAAATGGAGTTTTATATATTACTACTATCAAAGTATTATATTGCAAAGTTTAATGAGTTTACTCTGTTTAATCATATCAAACGAATTATAATTTAGTCAATAATTTTAATTGTAAATATTGTTGAAAATGCAAAAAAAATACTTTTGATTCCGTTCTATTTATTTATGAACTAGTTAATTAATTTGTTATTTATTCAATTAATTAACATACAAATAATATTATTATTTTCCTAATAACTTGTAAAGTGACAACCCTACGTTACTATTCAACTCACGTTTATTCAATATAAGCAAACTCTAACGTAGGCCATGGTAAAAGTTCTTCGCCGAAATTCTACATTCGTCAACTGTATTACGAGCAATGATTTCTGTATATTTGGTAAACATTTTTGTTCCCAATAAGCAGTACGATTCGTATGTTGGAATAATCTCAAATACGAATGGCTTACGTTTCAATATATCTATCAACAGTAATAATTACTTAGGAATAATTATGCTGTAGTCTACTATTTACTGAATCGGAATCAATATTACAGAGTTTAGTTATATTGACTGTTCGAATTCTATCTCCGTAAGTTTTTTTTTAAGTGCTACATTGTTTTTAACGCTTTATTAATCTATAGAAATCGTTAGAAACTAGATTTTCGCGAAATTAATATTATTGGTGAAGAATACGTCAAAAGAGACCGAAAAAGATTTTATTTAGCCTAGAGTAATTCATTTATATATATAGCTGTAGATAGATATATATTGTGCTATATATATATTCAGCCTTTGGTTTTGTAATAATCGCCAGAAGATGCCGCTGAACGATATGATGCGTTTTTTCAAATGAATAGAACATTTTTGACTCCATCTAGTATTTATTTTTGTAAGTACCGACAATTTCAGTTTGCAAGTGTAGAATAGTAATGAAATGTTTGTTAAATCTAGAAAAATAAATGTTTAAGTCCTTTTTCTATGTCATATATGTTTGTATTCAATTTATTCGGAGAAAATTACAAACTTTTTCCACTTTTAATAAAGAGAGGATACGTTTAAAACGAGAAAATGTAGGAAGCTGTCAAGATATGAACTTTACGTTGTTCACTTACGTTATGAAGCCTTAGAATAAGTTCTAGCCATTGACAAAAGATGGCGCAGAAAACAAAATATGGTTTTCGTAATAAATTATATATAATATAAAAGAGTTTCGTAAATTGGTCGAAAGTGGACTGCAATTAATTGTTTTTCTGTGTAAGGTATTAACTGTTGACTGCAATAAACTTTTTGAATGTAATATATATAAACGATAAATTATGGTATGATATACATTGACAAAAAGTGTTTTTATTAAATGCAATATAATGTTTTATAGTAAATAATATTTAAATAATAGTTTTCACATTCAAAGCTATTGCTAACTCAGCCGTATATAAAGTATAGGCAGCTTCCACCTTTGCCTTTAGTTCGTCGTTGTTGTCTTGAATATTCGGGCGATTACAGAGTTCATTTTTCAGATCAAAACTTCCAGATCTGAGGAAAATCATTAACAGGATTCCAAATCAATAAGGATTCAAACGTTTTTTTGTAGTAAATACTCTGTATATAAATGTAGTTCATAATGAGAGTCGTTCGCGCCGCATTGCTACAACGAGGGAGGTCGTAATCTATGTATAATTACTCTTTCTTTTAACGTGTCCGTACTAACAAAAAGGATTCAAATGGGATGAAAACAAAATACTACTCAATAATCAAGTGATAGAATATGAAGATAGAATTTCTTATTATTAAAATATAATTCATTCTAAATCTTTGCCAGCCATACATACCTTAATTACATATCAAATGGCCAGGATTATAGAACGGCGAATTTATACGTAGGTATATCTCAACTGATTGATTAATTCTCAAGTGAATGTTTTAAAAATTTTGCGACAAATTAACTTTTACAGTTATTACTATGAACATACATATATAAGCCGTGGTAGCTCACTGTCTGGGCGCTTGCTTTCAATTCAATATACTTAAGCAACCCGAGTTCGACACGTGCTTATTGGTGAAGGAAATTTGTATATATAAAACAAGTTTTAGATATGTGAAGTCCGCCAACCAGCATTGGGGCAACGTAGTGCTTTGTGCCCTTAAACCATCTGTACAGGGGACGGCTGTGCTCAACAGTAGGACTTATATAGGCTGTTACTGTTTTCCTTTTCTTTCTTTAAAGTTAAGTTATATTTAAAAATTAAATTCACTTCGTATATGTTAAAAAAGCAAAGATTTTACATTCGAACTCAAATTATATAAGCTAATAGTACATATTGTATATAAAAAATAAAAAGCTACGATGCCTAGCTTAAGTACTGTGAATATAATTGAAAACCGTTTGCTATTTTCGTCAATTATTGCTTAAATATATTAAGTATTAATAAATATAATAAGAGTAACTTAAGTTGTGGTCATCAACTTATGATGTTTAAATGTCCATTAGATTAGTGATTAATGCACTATAAACTCCATAGACTGAGACTCTTTGCCGTTAGTTTGGTGGAACGACTTGAAGAAGTGAGGCTGGTATTTGTATGTCAACCATGATGTTAGAGCATTCAGCCATGAAACTTATACGAAGCGGTTAACAAGAGGTTACTAATTCGAATCCTAAATAAAGGCTATCAAAGTAAAAAAAAAATCAATGTAATTTATCTCCATAACCACGTTATAGCGGTCATCACTACGAAAGAAATTCAAAATATATCAAGTTGTGGATGTATTTTGAATTTCTTTTGACTTATAACAAAAAGGTGAATTGTTCACGAATTGATAAAAATGAAGATTTTTCAGTCATCACTGTACGGACATTTTATTTCAATCGTATTATGCACTTCTATACTAGAAACTGTGACCATCTTATGGTAAGATATATGAGAAATTTACATCCATTCTTTCGGTAGTTAGCAACATTCGTGACATCTCAGATGCTTTGATTATCTACGGGAACATAATTACTGTCGATTATTAAATTGCGAACTTCTGTTAACTGTTAATGTATAAACGAACATTACAGTTAAATACATACACATATTATAAATCTTTATTACATACAAATTAAAATTTACTGCGCATTAGTTTAAAAATTTTCTTTTGAATCACTCTGATATACCATACTACACATTATTTTATTTACACAAACTTAAAAAAAATTAAACAAGTACAGTTTCAAGTAAGTGCCAAAAATTATATAAAATCATATTCAAATCTTAGTCCCTTAATGACGATTAAAATTCCTCCGAACGCACGTAAACAGTTTAATTAAGCCGTTTAGTCATCGAACTATCCTTCGTCCATTTTCACTAATTAGTCGCATCGAAACAGGGATAGTGGAAGTATAAAAATCACACCCCAATTAGCAAAATCATTATTTACACTTCGGCTTTCGTTGTGAACGTTTCGCGACCAGCTCATTCCTACATCTATCACTGAAAACCCTTTAATACGATGTCTGTCACTACTACTGTTCCCAGTCAGACGTCACCTCTGACTTCAGGACTGTACGGCCCAACACCGAACCCTGGTGACAGTCAGTGGACTCAGCATACCAGTAATGATGCACTTCTCACAACATCGGTAAATTTTCACACTGCATTTTATTGTTTTCCACTTGTGCAAAGTAGTTGGTTAATGTAAAAATTTGGCAATCGTTCAAAAATCTTTTTTAATAAAGTCGTTAGATTTTTATTTTATATATGTTATATTGTCGTTATGTTAAGGGCATTAATTTTGGATATGATATTTGGCTAGCTTGTGTGGGAAAAAAAATTAATTATGTTATCTTATTTCTCGTAATGAAAATAATTAATGTAGCTGCATTAAAATCACCTTTATCGACTAGACAATAGAAAACAATATTTAAGCACATTATATCTGACTGGACTATTCTTTTTTCACAGACTGCAACATGGAGTGAGGTGCCGCAATATAAGATCGTTCCAATGTCGAGTTTCGCTGATCCTAACGGTTGCTTTATCAATTCCAAGATGAACATCATTTCCAGTACGTCCAATTGTAACGGGCAGGTCTTTAACCAGTCTCCGTATCTATTACCTGCATGTGAGAGAGAAACGCACGTTCCTAACGGCTTTTATACCAATGGGGTTAGACCTTCAATGCAAGGCTTCAACGGCCCGAATACTATGATTCCAATGCAGAGGATGTCAGGAATTACTCATGCTGTTAATCATAACCACACAGTTTGGTCACAAGGAAATAATGAAAGACAGGTACGCCCCAATTGGAGTGCAACTAAACCTAGCGGTGTGAAGAAACACAAGAGAATCCGCACAGCGTTCACCAGCCAGCAGATGATGGAGCTTGAACAAGAGTACGCTCGCACAAGATACTTGGACCGAAGCCGTCGGATAGAGCTGGCCGATGTACTGCAGCTAAACGAGAGGACGATCAAGATTTGGTTCCAGAATAGAAGGATGAAGGAGAAGAAAGACAGGGCCGAGTGCTACGACGAATGTGAACCAAGCACAACGGATTCATCGCCCGAGATGATCAAAGTACCGACCAATCAGTACCAACCTCAAGTGCCTAACATTTACAATCAGAATTTCTATGCGCAGTATCCTATGTCTTCTACCCCTATGACCCCTATGACTCCTCACTTAAATGCCGATATACGAAGCGAGGTGAGCAGCTATCCCACCTTCGTTTTAGATGACAATATGCAGTTGCCACAACACGAGCCAGTGCCACAAGCAGTGCTGAAAATCGAAAACCTGGACCCACCCAAGAACGAAATAACGGAGTCACTGCACGACTCACCGCTGCATTCGGATATATCCGCGATAGAGTCTGTCAAAAGCGAGATGAACGATCAGAGCTGGGACCTATCATGGTTCCGAAGCATCCAATTCGAAGAAGACGCTTGACCTATGATGTGATTATTGTTTTAAGTTTAAACTGATGGACTTATATATTTTCTTATTTATCATCTCAAATTTGGGGTACAATAAATGATGGTGACTTATAATTATTTCTTTTATTTTGGACTATTAAATTGGTCTTACGATATCTTTCAAGTACTTTAGAAACAACTTTATATACATATGCAGCAATATGTGATTATCAAATAATTTCAAGTAATCATTTTCACTTTATAGTCAATATATCTATACAGTATATATCGTAAATTATACTCACATATATATCATACTTACCAACGTCAAAGCCTTTGAATGTAAATGAATTACTAATAAACATATTTTTTTTCTGACTTTACCTACAAAATTAATATGAAATTTAATTTTGAAAGTAATGACTGAGACATAAACGTTTAATTTATATTTATAAATCCGTGTAATATGTAAACATTACAGTAAGCCTAGCTAAAATGCAATTCGATTAGCGATATCGCTAGTAAAGAAGTCCAAAATGTACAAAATCGACAAAAGCTCCCGAAATGTCACGTGACATGCTTATGTCAGTTTCATACATTTAGGAATTCTTTACTAGCGGTATCGCTAATGGAATTGTACTTTGTCTACAGGGCCTGTTTCGTTTTGAAAAGCAATACTTCCAGCGTAATTGTTGACCATAGTGATATACGATCACACATCTTTAGGTGACGGGCGTAGCACAGATTCAAACCTTGTGTCGTTTGAAACTCTGCAAACCCCTGAGTTGTTGATATCCTTAGCAAGCTGCGAAAGCTTATCATCAGAAACACGACTTACTAAATTTCCTAAAAAAATAATAATCTTTAACAAATATTAACTAATAATTATATTATTGATAATATTTAATTATATATGTATTTATCATAAGTCTTATATTCTTTGCAATATTAATGTAATAATCATCTTGGTTGCAAAATGTTTATTAATAAATTTACATATCTGGCAATTATTATTCTAAAGGCTTATGATACTAAAAATAAAACTTTATTACATACGTTAAGAGCTATAACACAAAAGTTTATGATATAGTTTTTTATTCTGTAGGCCTATAGTATCGAGGTCAACCCCCAAATAGAGCCCGCTTATTAATAAAATTTAAAAAAATATACACATTTTCTAAAAAATTTGAATGTTATTTTTTTAACCGTAAAAAATGTTCAATGAGATATCAAAATAATTGTGGTTTTAATTGTTTCTATAAAAATTAAATGAAAATACGTTATTCAAAAAGGCGGAAGGAGTCAGATTTGTTATGTTTGTGCGTTATTAATTAAAATTGAATAAAATCAAGATGGCCGCCACAGATGATTTCTACGGCCATGTATAGTATCTTAAAGCACAAAGTGACATTACTGCATTGTCAGTTAGTCTACCGCCAAGCAGACTGCTGCTCATAGTGCTAACATAGTGATGGTCCGGTTTCAAGGCCAAGGTTGCCAGCGTAATTGCAAGGTATAAAGATTCACATTTTAAATCGACGGTGACGAGCGCAGTGCAGTGGCAAGAAGTTCTGTGTAGCACTGTGTTGATATGAGTTAACGTTATATCTGATGAGGCGCATGATTTGCTCGTTTGGTTGCCAGAATCCTGTTCTATTCTTTTATTCTCAAGTCCGTAAACTATATGAATTTACAGCCAAAAAGTAAATAGTTAATAGAAACAGTTATGGACCCGACTTTAGGTACTCTCTTTGTAATTTTTCTACATAGTGATTAGGGGCGTCGGATATATTGTACAATTTTTCATTTCGTTTTAGCAAAATATCTCTTTTTATACTGCTTAAAATAAATTATTTATCTAATGCCGCATAGTTTATAATCTAATTTAACATATACAGTAAAGTTAACCAATAACAACAACAACTTATTCTTAATCGGTGTCTGAAAATATACACGCATCTGGTTAGTTAAATTGTACCAGTACCTACAATTAAGACAAATATTACGGTACAATTAGTCGCACTAAGATAAAATATATAACAACTTAATACGTTCGTTACAGTATATTAAAAAAGGTAATTATATCCAATATATATTATTTACCTTTTAACTGAGTAATATCTTTAGGAACACGCGTTAAAATTTACATTAAACACGATAAAATGTTTTTTTTCTCTGAAACTGGTTGCGCTTGTCGTACGTCATTACGTCAGCGCTTAGTTTTGTGTAGTCAGTAAAGATATTTTTTTTAAAGATAAAGTAACGAGACGAGTAAGTCGTGCGCCTGATGGCTTCACGTCTGCCCATAACAACACAGTACCACACAGAGTGTGCTTGGCTCTGTGCTGCACTTGTCACTCAGACATATAAGATGGTCTATATCTTTACACTGTAATTACGCCGACATGATTGCCCTTTAAACCAGAACACAGTAGTGCTGTTAAACTACTGCCTGGCGGCAAAATATCTGGCAATGCGTGTGGTACCACCCCAGTTGGGCTCTACAAGAGTCTTACCACTTGACAAATAGTGACGATTATAATTTTGCAGTGGTACAATTTATCAAGCAGTGCAATATACCAGACTCCCCCAACTATGTTTCTATAATATTAGTAATTGTCAGCAGGCCTTTCATGGCATTTTATACCTTACAAGTCTTATATATATGGAATTGCCATTGAATATTGCCTGTAATAGAACCACAGGTAATGTTCAACGTCAAAAAATCATTCATAACGATGATTGCGACGTCGACGAAAAGAAACAGTTAATAGCTTATAATATTAACCTAATGATGTTAACTGCTTGATATAGTTTCTGATATTTATTATTATTTTCCATGAACCTGGTAATATATATAGTTTTAGCTACTTTTACTCAAATTGCATGAGTTAAATGACATAAATATAGAATGTTGTTCATAATTACATTGCTAGAAACGCAGCGTCCAATTTTTTTTCACTAAATTGTGTCTCCTATGACTATGTTTTTTTCCTTTGCAGCCCTGAGTTTCACAAAATAAGTGGTAGTCTCTTGCAGAGTCCGACTGGGACGGTACCACTGCAATGCCAGTTATTCTGCCGCCAAGCAGTAGTGTTTAAGCACTACTGTGTTTCGGTTTGGAGGGCAATGATGCCAGAGTAATTACAGAGCAAAGATATAGACCATCTCATATCTTTGGGTGACGATCGCAGCACAGAGAAAGGCACGCTATATGTGGTACTGTGTTGTTATGGGCAAACGTGACCATCGTTTACCATCAGGCGCACGATTTGTTCGTCTCGTCGCTTTATCTCTTAAAAAAACAAACATTGAATTATATAGATATAATTTAATTCACAGCTTACTTAACTGAGTAATTATTAGGAATAAACAAATCAATATTTATTGTCTAACGACACTGCCAAATTATAATTCCCCCCACAATGATTAGTTAATCACTCAGCAGATTCAGCGTAATTATATGTTATTAATTAATGCTTTCAAAATGTATATATAAGACTTATGATTCTACAATACTTAGTCGAACGAAATACGTGGCGGTACCTACGTTTTGTTTTCAGTTTAGTTGTGCATGTGAATATTTCTGAGATTAAAGTTTAAAGTTTTGGAGATAATTACAATGAATATTGAAAAACTAATAAATAATACTTTTACAATGGAATTACAGCGCGATGTGAGTCATTTATAAATATATTTTTATATTTTTTTATAATATGGTTATTGTTCTCGCAATATATATAGTGCAATGATGCCAGCGTAATTACTGAGCAAAGATATTTCTATGATGGTCTATCACCATCTTATATCTTTGGGTGACAAGTACAGTAAAGAGCCAAGCATGTTTTGTGTTGTTACGGGCAGTCGTGACGCTTATCATCAGTCACACGATTTGCTCGTCTCGTCATTTTATTTCGAAAAAAAAATCTCTGTACATTAGGACCGTAACATTAAAATGTAAAAATATACAATGGAAGTGTTTTAAAATTATGAACGTTAAATATTATCACATAATTTCTATTCTATTTAGTATATAAATATTTTATTTCTCATATGGATAAAGTTTATTACATATTTTAGTAAATCTACTTAATTTTGCAATTATTTATTGACACGGCACATCTTAACTGTTTATGCAAAAAAACATTTTTATTTAAGACTTTATTTTTAAGAAATTCTTTAATTAGCTTATAAATTGTTACGCTAATTAAAAAAAATGACAATTACATAATCAAAATTGACTAAAAAAACCTAATTTTCTTGTACCAAACCGAATCAATGTGTTATATAATAAACCGTGTGTTATTTTTTTTCAGGAAAAAAATCATCTTTCAAGTAACAGCTATAAAAAGATTAAACGATTCAGAAGCGCTTTCACAACGGATCAAATAAACGGCTTAGAGGAAGAATATAAAAAATTCCCATACATAGGCATCCTTAACCGGAAAGCGATAGCGAAGTCTTTGAACATATCCGAAAGGGCGATCAAAATATGGTTCCAGAATCGAAGAATGAAGGAAAAGAGAGATAAAACTAATAATAATTACGATGAAATGCAGAACAACACTAACGGTGCTATTTTTGTTAATGACCAATCTATGAACATGACTGCTAGGCAATCGGATAACGATCCAGTCCTAAATTACATTTCACCGCAAATGCAAAGAACAGGTTTGAAAAAACCGTCTATCGATAATTTCCCTAATAATTATGTTAGACCAGTTATTAAAGTAACTTCTACGGAGACGAGTGATATAAAAAACCACACAGAGAGTGATCCCGTAAAATCTCCCCATTTTCAAAACAATACAGTAACGAGTAGCACCATTGACAATAATACCGCCGAATTCTCCATTAAACTGTTGAAAAAGTATAAAAACTATATACAAGATAGGGTAGAAAGGCCGATAAAACAGAGAGAAACACAAAAGGGCCTCCCCGTGAGAAGACATGATGTGACTCAAAGTTTTAAATCGAAGAAAGACTCCAAACCTTTGCGTGAAGCAACCCATAGATCGGCTCCTTCAGCAATACATCAGCGGCATACAGTTCCTCAAGTCCCCGGGGGCTATATTTCTCACCGACAAAACGCTAATTGTTACCAACAAGCTTGTTTACCTGTTGGAAACGTAGTATGGAAACCAATCGACCCAAATATGCCCAATGTTCTGCCTTTAAATCAGTTTACTTT
>DWHR010000165.1:0-10711 GCA_018248075.1 Eurytides protesilaus protesilaus
CGATAGCATCTAAGGACGATGATTTTAAATAACGGGTTACCGTTTTGGGTATAACAGAAAAATAATTTTCAAAAGCAGCCGCCACATCTAAATCTGAATATTGTGAATGTGTAGTGAATTGTTATCTAACCTGATAAACAGTGACCTCTCGGTCGCTCCGCTGGTTTTGATGTTAAAGCTCCTGTTTATTTATGCAGTATGCGTACTAGTCACAAATTATACGATATTATAACTTTGTATAAAAATTAAGATGATATGAAGTTTTTCTAATACGTCTACTCCTAGCGGAGATCCGGGGGCAGGAGATCATCATGTCATGGTAATTATTTTAATTTTTGGCGTATTTAATTTTTTGTTGTCTTTAATACAATTTAAAGTTGCTCGCTTATAGTGGACTATATTATTGAACTCAAAAATAGTTTTATTTTACTATGTCAAGTATTCGCGTAAATAAAAGAAATCATTATATGCTATTGATTTTCATATTTTCATCTTTAAGGTGGTTCAATAATATTTCTTGTCAAGCTTGAGTATACACATACTTAACAAAATCAGGTCTTAGCTTATTATTAACATTCAAGTCAGCACGTTAAAGCTGTGTTGATTAATTGAGTTTCCTGTCTTTTGAGAGGAAAGGATAGACAGGTATGAATAATTACTTTTCCTCATGCTACACTTCCGTCTTTACTTGTTTCATATAAATAACAGCAATTGAAGTAATAAATTTATAGGATATAGAAAATCTAGGCTAAGTTTCCGATAAAACCTCTTAACACTAAGGTTTACATAAAAATGTTTTATCATTTAGTCAATGAGATAATTACACAACGCCAAGTTTTAACAGACCTTAAAAGGAGGAATTAAAGAATTGTTTCATTGTTAGACGATTATAATTGTTCGCCAACACGTATTGGGGCAGCGTGGTGGTCTGTGCCCTTATACCCTCTGTACAGAGGAGGCATGTGCTTCGCAGTGGGACATATATAGGCTGTTACAGACGATTATAATGACAATTTTTATATTGTATAGGATTTATTCCAAGTTATAACATGGTTTTAAAATTCACCCGTGTTATAACAATACTATTAGTATAAGTATTGTTATAACTTAACGTAATCTTTAACTTATATACGTAAGCATACTAAAAGATTTGGTATAGTTACTCATATAAGTTAATAATAAATTATGGCACAAATTTAAATAGTACTATCTTTTTCAAAAGTGGACCACCACTTTTATCACAGAAAAAACCACCAGGTTTACCCATTACTATTCGACGGTTGAATAACTGGCTGAAGCGGTAACACTCCTGACGGACTCTGCAAAAGAGTCCTACAACACAGTAAAAGCATAGCATCTGTATTTAAAAACCGGATAACCAGTTGCATGAATGTTTACTTTTAAACTAATTGAGATCAGTTAGGTATTAAGTGAGTATTAAAAATACATTAGACATGACATATAATAGTGTTAGTCAAATAAAAAAAAAAATTTCAAAATTAAACAATATAATTTAAAAACATTTCTAAATATGATACGGCTCAATATACTTACAGTCAATAATACAATATATCTAAACAGTTACTTTCCGAGATTTTACTCAATAAAATCTTGAATTGTTAATTGTTGAACATAGTCACTCAAAGATGTGAAATGGTATGTCTCTGACATACCATTTCACATCTTTGAGTGACGAGCGCAGCGTAAAGTCAATCAGATTTGAAGATGTTCGCTTAAGTATATATTGTATAAGTAAGTATATATAACTAAACTCACTCACTCTTTTGTGGTCTTAATAATCTATAAAATATTTAACAGTGTGTTTTTGTTATTTTTATGTACGCTACAAGCGTGGTGCCGCGATCCTACAGCGAAAGTAGCAAAACATTTTTATTTTCTACAGGTAATGACAAGTATTTAAAAAAACAAGGGTTTGTCGATGTCGCTGCGTCAGATTAGAATTTAAAATATAGATTTGAAAATACCGTCATTTGAATAGGAAAATAGTGTAAACTGAATAATTTTTCATCTTTTTTAATTTATGTTGAGTACGTACGTTGTTTTCAGTTTTCTTGTAAAAATCTTTAATTATTTCTATTTTACCTAACCATGAACCTGTTCTTTTTTTACTTAGAATATCACTTGTTAACATTACTCAAGTGCGTAAGTGGTAGGACTATTTTTTTTTTAATTTATTTTAATAAGTTATGCGCCTGATGGTAAGCGTCCCGCCTGCCCATAACAACACAGTACCAGACGCAAAGCGCCTGGCGCTACGCTGCGCTCGTCGCCCGGAAATATAAGGTGGTCTATCTCTTTGCCCTGTAATTTTGCTGGCATCATTGCCCTTCAAACTAGAACACGATAGTGTATACACATTACTGCTTGGCGGCAGTATAACTGGCAATGCAGTGGTACCGCCCTAGATGGCCTCTGCAAGAGTCCTACCACTTTTAAGACTCTTTTGTAAAGTCCGTCTAGGGCATGTCAGTAATTTAACCGCCAAATATTAGTACATAAACAGTTTTGTGTTCCGGCTTGAAGGGCAATGAAGCCAAGGTACCGCCTACTGGGTATAAAGATAGAATATCCTTAATTGCTGGGTGACGAGAGCAGCGTAAGGCCAAGCAGGTCTATATGTAACTGTGTTGTTGTGCGTTGGCCTGTCGCTTACCATCGGGTGCAACTTGCTCACCTCGTCCCTTTATCTAATAAAAAAATACAAACACAGCCTAAGTTTCCTCACGATGTTTTCCTTCACCATTTGGAGCTAGGCAAATGAGCACTTAAAATTGTAGATTAGAAATTAACAAATTCGTTGGTACCGGTACTGAAATTTGAATTCAAGTTGCTCGAGTATATCAAATTAAAAACGACCACTCGGACAATAACCTACTACGGCAATAAACCACTTTGGGTTATTGTCGCTCTATTGAATTATACCTAAAAACAGATTCTAGGACGCAGTACTCAACGTGACTGCAAACTTTTACCATTTTCGCAATAAAGATAGTTTTAGGAGTCTGTATACGTACGTATGTTTTTAGTTATTTATTGTTTGGTTATTATGTATTTAACGACATTTTTTGATATTGTGTGTTCAAATTTATTCCTTGTAGTTTATTTTTTTTTATATCCATGTGTTAACTTTATATACTAGTTATTATAATGATGTAAACTCGATATGGAATTGGAACAAACCTATGTGGTTTTTAAATGTTTATTGATTTATATATTGTATTACTATTGTTTAAAGAATGAATAAGAAAATATATAATATGTGTTTAAATTATCATATATATTATCAATCTGATTCCATTAGTCTTTCCCTACATTACGAATCGTTAACGGAGCATGATAACAATGGTTTTCATACACCATTTATATAGTATTGGTTTACACCTTTGATGTCATGACTTCACATATCAATTATTTTTATGAATGCGAGTAACTTACATTTTGTATTAGAATATGATGTCTAGCGGATCAATGATAATTGTGATAGAATTTAAACGAAATTATGTTATTAGAATCTTTTATAAGTAATAATCGTGTCCTATTTCATTTTCACTATTGGCGAATATAACGTTTATCATAACGTAATAATTCGCAAATCGGGGATATATTAATTTTAACAGAAATGATAAAATTTCGGTAAAATGTCATATAAAAATATAAAACTGACACTGATTAAAAAAATAAGGTTTTACTTTCATGTACAAATGCTTGGAGTAAGGCAATCGTGACATTAGTTAGTAGTGTATTACAAATTGTGTTGTCAACGAAAGCTTTTTTACTCTGAAGTAAAAAGCGGATTTTAAATATTTTGAAATGAGACAGGTGTACAATAAAATTAATCGTAAAATGATGACATTTTTTCAAGAAAAAAAGCGAAGAGACCATCAAGAGATGTCACCGCACCGTGCACGGTGCACTTCATGGTGAGTGACACTCTTGCCTATGATAGGACAAAGCAACACAATATTTTAAAATTGCTTTGCTCTGCGTTATGCTATGATTAGACTGATTGATCTTTACTAAGTAATGAATAAAAAAAGGCAGTGACCCCTCTTCTCGCTTTCATTTCATTCTCATTAATTTTCGTCTTAATGAGCGCTTTCCGAAATATGAGATTAGTGCATTAACATATAATACGTAGAAACAAACACCAGAAACCAATTAATATGAACTTGCTTATATTTTTTTTAATAATTTAATTCAAAAGTACACGTTGATTTACAAGATAGTAGTTGACATCTTTTTTTAAGCATGAAAAATGCTGTAGCAGAAAACATCACTCTTCCGTAACTACAAGTAGTATGTGTAATTCACAATAGATTATATTAATGTACAATAACTATTATTTTAACATAAAAAAAGTAAAAAGTTTGATAAAATTAAACAGAAAAAATGTATAAAACAAAAAAAAAAGTTGTTTTTTTTTTGTTTTATACATTTTTTCTGATGTAATATAGATAATGTAGACAAAAATAAAGACATTTCGCTTTCAGACAAAATACATATTTGTTGTTTAAATGAAGTACGAATGCAGAAATATAGTTTAGTTTTACAAATATATGTGTGGGTGCGTGAGCACGCTCGCGTGCTTACGTTTGTTGCGTGTGCATGAGCCTGTATGCGTGTAAGTGTGTGTATGTGTATGTTATAGTGTAGGATGTAGCAAAGACTCTGTTTCGTCATAAGTGAGAGTTTGTAGCCAATCATTTAACACTTGATTGCATTCCTAATATGATTTTTGAGAAATTTTTTTTTTTTTGTAAAACGAAACTATTTACGGATTTTATCGCTTTTGTTTTAAATTATTTATATATGGTATCCAATTTTAACTTTTTAACCTAAACGCTAGCTAATTTTCATTTTGGTCACGGGACGGACCATGGACGCTCTAATGTACTTGAAACGTAGGGAAGTAAATAATTTAAAATAAACGCTATAAAATCCGTAAATAGTTTTATATTTAGGTAATAAATTAGTGTCAAATGAAGTTGTATTATGTAATTTTAAAACAGAGTTAAAAATAAAAAGCTTCATCACCGAGAGTAGGTTACAGTATTTCTAAAGCTCATTTGTGGGACAACGATATTGTTTAAAAATTGTTTTTGATAGAATTTGTTAAGCCCTTTCTAGGCCTAGGAACTTTATTTTTGTGGCACCTTCCCAAACAGGAATACAGTAGCCAAGAACGGACTGCGCTAGAGCTATATAAATTTGTTTAAGTAAGTTTTCTGTGGCTATACGTCGTAATTTTTTAAATATCAACATTAATTTCCGGATACGCTCGCTAACCAATTCTATGTGGTTATGCCAGGTTATTCATCGATCTTTAATGATACCGAGGTATTTAACCTGTGATAATTATTAAATAGTCGGACAAGTTACAATCACATTAATGAATTTTAATGCTGGAGGTAGGGTAAGGATGGCTTCGATTTGTCAAAGATAAACAGATATTACTTTTTTGTGTACTTAGCGTAAGCATGTTCGTTTGCATCTTATACATTCCTAGTTCTGCACTCCTACGCACACACTTCCAGTTTTCGCCGTTGAATACTATGGCGGTATCATCGCCATATAAAAAGATTCAGCCACCAGCTATCTCAAATGAACACAAGTCGTTTATGTAAATTAGAAACAACGTAGGCCCAAGCACGCTGCCCTGAGGTACGCCAAATTGATGTTAGAGTCTCTACCAGTATGGTGTCCAATTTTAAGTTTTTGCATTCTATCCGCTAGGTAATTTTCAAAGAGTTTGAGGGGCAATCCTCTTATACCTATCTTTTCTAACTTCCGTATGAGAATAGGTGTTGAAATCATGTCAAACGCCTTGTTTAGATCTAGAAAGACAATGACGCACTTTTTGCGTTGATACAAAAATTTCAGATATATGAGACGTCACAGCTATTACTGCATCTTCAGTCGATTTTCCATGTCTGAAGCCGTACTGTGAATTTAATAATATTTGGTATTTATCTATTAATTTTGTTAATCACTTGTTCAGTAACTTTTCCAGTAATCGATGACAAAACCGTTATTGGTCTGTATTTATTAATGTTATAATGAACTCCACTTTTATGTACAGACGTAATAATCGATCTTTTTAAGTCAAATGGACAATTATTGGCAAAACCTCTTTGTTTGCCCTTTTAAGAAAGCTAGAGGGTATTTTGTCACATCCTGATGAGCAATTTGATTTTAATCATAAGAAGATCATATACTTTATTCATGTCTGTGTCCAAAAAAAAACAAAGAATGTAGGAGGAGAGTTCGCTTTAACGAAGTTAGGTTTATCTCACCAGATTGTATTATAGTTTCAGCAAGCTGTTTTTCTGTCCCAACAAAATAATCGTTGCAATATTTGCTGCTTCTATTTGGCAATGATTTAGATCTCGAAGTTTTTTGTAATCTGATTCTCTAAATTAATATAGGCAATGTTTTTAATATTACACCAGAGGTCTTTATTGTTTTTCATTGAATTTTGTAACTGTTCTCTCTCATATTTACGTTTTTTTTTTAATAAATTATTGTAGAAATTTGTATATCGCTTGTAGTTCATCTTTTATATTTCATGGTGGTGATGAGCCTTTAATCTTTTTTTGCATTTTATTTCTATTTATTATATATCTTAGTATGCCTTCCGTTACTCGGGGCTTTATACTCCCCTTGCTCCTAGGTATATTAATTATGGTAGTATGTTCTTGCAAGCAATCCGATAATGATTTTATTAGTCACTATGTTGGGGTCGCCTAAGAGTAAAAGTGCGTTAAGATTTTTATCTATTAGACTTTTTAGTGCCAAATTATAATTGATAGATATTTCGTTTTTGGATTTTATTAATAAGTTTGATGTTAGATAAATTTAAATATAAAAGGGATTGATCAGTAATTGTAGTATTTAGAACCGCTATTTGACCTCATACTGTTTCATCCAGACAGTTATTTAATCTTATAAGGAATATATGCCCCGGGTGCAAGCCATGCATCGTTAACATATCTGTCTGTTTGTAGGGTCATTGGCTTTTTTTTAGATAGTAAATAAATAAGGTAAGTGTTTAAATCCATAGCTAGAATGATATAGCTTGAGTTTTTTGAGATAAAAGTTTAAAGAATTAATAAAAAGATCTGCATTTGTATTCGAAGGGGATCGGCAAACACCTAAAATTGTGGTATTACTAATTTTGATTTCTAGGGCAGAGGCATAATCCAATTTGATTTCACGTACTTTCATCGTCTTTGTCATATATGCTACAACTCCATCGTTTTTGTTTATATATTTTGTGCTTTTGTTAAGATCAATAGTTGGGAATAGTGGGCACAGGTTTGCTACTATTTAGTTGACTTTCTGTCCATATTATGATATCCGTATAAAATTTTAGAGATGCTAAAGAAAGTTGTAGATTGTAAAAAGTTATTATATACACATCTTATATTCTGGCATATAACTTTTAAATCGCTATTTCTAACATTAACATGACGGTATATATTTTCAATATCACAATGAAATGCGTTTGCAATAGTTATGTTTTCTAAATCTTTTAGAGTCTTAAGTGAATTATATATTAATATTAAAAGGTATAAAACTATAGAAATATTGAACACATCGATGTGGTATATCGGTTATAGAAGCTGACTTATAGTAGTTTAGAAGTATATTATTATGATAGTGTTTTATTTGTGTTTTATCGTTATAAATAAGAATAGTCTGTGTTAGAAGTGTGTAGCTCTGGAGCATTATAGAAGTGATGGTGGTATATAAGCAGATTAATTTCAGTAGTGCATAAACATTTGTCTGAAACAAACTGGTGTATAAGAGATAACAGAGTTTATGCGTGAAGAAAGGTTGTGGTTTGTGTTGTAAATTGTGCTGTAGTATGTGTTATGGGCTGTAATATTTATTGATTTCTGCATTCTTATGATGTTTATTTTGTGTATTTAATATTATTAATTTTTTGACAATTTTATAACTAGGCAGTAATTCAGTAGATTATTTTGAATTATTATATTATCTTTAGTATTTTTGTAAAGTAAACGATGCTCCACGTAGTTGTATGGGTCTGGTCACTTTTCTTGTAAATAAGATTTGAGGTTAACTTTACCGTGAGCCGTCCCACAGAATTTAAATTTCTTCGATTTCACAAGTTCACGCCCAAAGAAGTATAAACGGGAACCTTTGTGTATTAAATGCTCACATATAAAGATTGTTGTAACCATTGCAGTGATGAAAGTTTTATATTTATGACGAAATTTAGACTTACGACAGAAATTCCTGATGGTAGAAGAAGTTTCTACAATAATTGGTGGGTTATTTTCGCCTTTTATCCACGCGCTCTATATATGTCCAAAATATTTCTTTTTTTAATGTTGCAGTTCACACCATTTCCCAGGTAAAGTACCATCTTAGCCAAATCTTGCCAGTCGTTTTAGTAAATCAAAAATCAAACTTTCGACTTAAAAATGCGTTTTAAGTCGAAAGTTGGATTTTCGATTTGATATTTGAATATCTTCGATCATGCTTTCAAGAGACGTTATATATGATCTATCTTTTCCGCTTGTCTTTTTAACTGCTGAACATTTCTCTTTAAGTCTTCATTTTGTGACAATAAAAACGTTCAATAACGTAGCTTCTATATTAAAATTGGTTTTATTTATTTCCGATAAGGCCATACTGATATTTTTTATCTCTTTCTTCTGATCGTTCGTAAGAGAGGATATGAAATCTTTAATGTCAGAGGTAGATTCTTCTTCCCTTCTCCTTTTTATACGACACGTAACGTAATTTGGTGGGGTATTATCAATGTTCAAATTCCTAAGGTCTGTTTCGAATAGAGACTTGTCCATCATATTGGTATGGGTCAAGTTATTACCCGGGTATATTGATTTATGGGTAGTGGTATAATCAATTTACTTTTTTCAAAAGTTAGCTTTGACGATTCGAAGATTATTTTGAGAAAATTTAGCTTGTAAGTACCAGGGGAGTATAAATATAGGTACTTTAATATTACGAGAAACTCTCTTATATTCAATCACATTTACGGTATAAATATAAAACTGAAACGGAATAGTTGCTCTTTTAAAATATTGTTAATTTAATAATACAATAAATTAGCTACCAAACATACGAGTCAATTAACTTAATTTCACACATTTTGATCCACCAGACACTCTTGGACAGTGTAATAAGCTTTTTGTAACAGAGTATTTTTAATTTCAGTTTTAAAAGGTCCAAGTGGTAGGTTCAAGACATCTTGTGGAATCTTATTATAAAAGCGTATACTCGGGCCCACGAATGATATGTTCACCTTTTGGAAATGAAATCTAGGTGTGTGTCACTGTTTTTTATATAGCTATTAATTTTTCAAAGCTAATATTTTTCCGGAAAAATAAAACGTTACAGAGTATGTATTGTGAGGCTACTGTTATTATACAATTATTTTTAAAAACATCTCGCAGGGAATCTCGAGCACTCAAATTGTAGATAGCGCGTACAGCTCTCTTTTGAAGGATAAATACCGAGTTCATCTCAGTAGCACTACCCCACAATAGAATACTGTGAGACAGAACATTATGAAAATAACTAAAATATACGAGTCGAGCTGTATTTATATCCATTAACTGTTTTACTTTTCTCACTGTAAAGATTGTATTGCTGAGTTTATCCACGAGTGATGACAGATGGGCGTTCCACTGGTGTACAGCACAAACTTATTAACTTAATACTTATTATAAATAAACATATTAACTTAATACAACTTAACTATTTACATCATTGCAACTAATTCGATTACGATAAACCTTAAAAATAAGGGAAATATCATCCGCAAAAAGGACAATATCACATAGATTCTTTACATAAAAAGGCAAATCATTTGTGTAAAGTAAAAATAAAAAGGGTTGAGGATAGGTCCTTCTGGCACACCCATCTGTGTAGGAGATCCAGATGGTTTTACATTATTTGAATCAAACCTCTAGACTCTCTGAGTTAAGTAAGAGGCAATAATATTAAGCGCAGCGCCGCGTATTCCATAGTAATCTAGTTTCAATAATGGTGTTTGATGGTCCACACAATCCAAGGCTTTGGATAAGTCGCGAAATACCCCTAAAGCATTTTGCGATTTCTCCCATGCGTCATAAATACCCTCAAGAAGTTTAGCAACCGCATTCGTTGTTGATTTACCTTTGGTAAAACCATACTGTTCACTGTGTCATCATTATTATCATTGCTATAGACAAACTCTGTTAATTGGTTTAAGATTATTTTTTCCAAAACCTTACTCAATGACAGTAAAACAGAGATAGGTTTATAGTTGCCAGGCTCAAGTCTATCACCAATTTTAAACAAAGGGACTATTTTGCTGTGCTTCATCTGATCTAGAAATGTGTCGGTGTCAATACACTGGTTAAAAATAAAAGATTATTGTGGAGCAACGTCATTTATAACATTATTTAATAATTTGACTGACATTCCCCAAAGATCACCAGATCTTTTTAACTTAATGGTTTGAAAGTTTTAATAATGTAATCTGATGAAACATGTTTAAAGATAAACAAATTATGATTAGTCCTAAAATAACCTTTTAGTGCCGCGATAGTATCTAAGGAAGATGATTTTAAATAACGGGTTACCGTTTTGGGTATAACAGAAAAATAATTTTCAAAAGCAGCCGCCACTTCTAAGTCTGAAGTTATTTTAATAT
>DWHR010000166.1:0-10702 GCA_018248075.1 Eurytides protesilaus protesilaus
AAAAAATGTTAAATGAACATCTTTTGATTAAACTATGATTTGACTCTTTATCTTACAAAACTATTATTTATCGAACATACATACACACACAGACAGGGAAACAAGGGATAAAAAATACGTGATATTTACAGACTAAGTCACAATATACATCGGTACAATGAAACATGGTATTGTACATAAATCCGTAGTAATACCAATCTCTAATACAATAAGGCTTGTAAGTGGATATAATAATCCTACGTAATTACAGATTTGTTATTCCTCAACATTAACTGGCGTTATCACTCCCCCGATCTTTGCACATTTAGGATAGCGCCTATTTATTTTGAAATATAATGAATATAATAAAGTTGGTTTACAGCTTCTATCAAAACACAACTTAACAAAGGCTGCCACGACTTTTAACGATTCTGTTAAAAATATTTCAGATAAAAAAAGAAGATTATATGTATAAAATACATTTCTTTGTAAACTTTTACCTAAAAACAATGCAGTTTAACTTAACATTTTAACTTGGAAGTTTTGATTTATAGGCCTGAAGTGTAGGAATAATTAC
The DNA here is from genome assembly GCA_018248075.1 of Eurytides protesilaus protesilaus. NCBI lineage: Eukaryota > Metazoa > Arthropoda > Insecta > Lepidoptera > Papilionidae > Eurytides > Eurytides protesilaus. Next base: position 557 of record DWHR010000166.1, read on the forward strand.
ATTGGTATGAACCCCAGATGTTATTAACGCTAAAGCATAACATATTTTGATAAAGGCTGTAAAGCCTATGTTATTCTATTATATAATAACAAGAACACACCTTATATTGGATGGAATTACTTATCCGAAACCTATATTTTTTTTTTATAATTAACCAATATATTATACACTAAAACCTTCTCCGAAACACGCTGCATCTTATGGTATAAGTATTATTTCGAACGGTTCAATAGTTTTTGCAATTACTTCAGCCAAAAAAACTGGCTCTCCATTTATTAGTATAGATTAATATGTTTTTCTGTTGTAAAACAGACAAAAAATATGGAGGATTAGGCTAACGTTTGAAGTACTTTTTAAGATTGTTTTTTATTAGATACAATGACGAGACGAGTAAACGCCACGCCTGTACATAACAACAGTACGTACCACAAAGATCGTGCTTGGCTCGGCGCTGCGCTCTTTACCCAGAGATATAAGATGGTCTAACTAGCGCTTTGCCCAGCAATAATGCTGGAATTTTTCCCTTAAAACTAAAACAGGACAGTGCTTCCACACTACTGCTTGGCGGCAGAATAATTGGCAATGCAGTGGGGTACCACAAAGTGGAAACTTCAGACGCATTCTGCAAAAGAGTCTTATTACTTTCAAAAAGTTCACTGCAATCTAAATTTTATTTAATTGTATAAGTATAAAAAGTTCATGCTAAACTGTGACCAAGCCATATACCATTATTAAATCTCTTTAGCGACAAGTCCATCGGCACAAATCCGTTTTGCTGCAGTTGACTTTAAGTCAGATCAGCAAATTTCTTACTTAATATTACATATGTAAGTGTGGTCGTTAGTTTGTTAGATTAACTGATTCGTTTAACTTTAGTATAGTTTTTTTTTTTATGGAAAGGAAAAAAATATACGCTACTTTTAATCCCGGAAATATTTAAAAAAACGGGTAAAATTACCCGCAATCAAAACCTTCATAAGCGAAAGCCCAAGCATAATCCACAAATTTACTCTTTTAATATCATATATATTATTTTCTTGAAATTCTTACATACAAAATTAGTAACGATTTTTATACTATTTCACTATAATATTGCCCTATTTTCTATATAGAGACTTAAGATGTACCTTTTATTGTTACCTTAGTTCGTACCACAGCATGGAAATAAATATCGTCCAGAATTCAATGCAACATCTGTAGTCTGTACCAATGTCGGTCTTGACAAGGGTCAGTTGATATTAACCGGTATTATGACACCAACATTCGTGCCACTCCATTCGCGCGTGCTTACATCGTTCTCTTAGTCATTCAGTTTATCTCTAATATCTTTAAGACATATATGATGTTAAACTATTATTTAAAATCCACAAATGTCAAATGGCCAAAATGAATTCCCACTAGTAGTTTAATATTTTCAACAAATTAGAGGCGGTAGTATTCTCGCAGAGACCGCCTAGGGCGGTACCAATACCAATGTATTGCCAGTTATTCAATCAACAAGCTGTAATATGTAAGCACTATTGTGTTTCAGTTTGAAGAAGAATGATATAACTGTTAGAGTCGTGTTAAACTGGGTTTTTGAAAGGTTCGTTCAAGAAAAAATAGACAATCACTTTTTAAGTAACGATAATTAATCAAACGAATGATTATGTCAACGTATATTAATTATCTCAGTCTATTATATAGCTCAGCCTCTTGTTAAAAAATAAATAAAGACAATATCACGATTATATCAGTGTCAACGTAAAATCCGGGCTTCGAGTATATTTATATTGTATTATTCAAAATGGCGCAAAAAAAACTATGCAGGGCATACAATAAACAAAATTTTATCGGTAGTAAACAAGTATTAAAAAAGTCACTATCTTTTCTAATGTAAATTTTTCAATTTTATTTAACATATTATGTTTTGTATTTTCTGTAGTGGTATCGAGTTTCCGGTAACCTAACAATTATAATAATGACATGGAAAAAGGTATGACATTGAGACATCCTATTTCTTCTTGAAATAAGATGTTTTTAAATGAAAGAAAATCGTTCGTCAAGTTTGTTTCCTAATTAAAACACAGGTTTAAGCTAATAAAAATTAGAAACCAACGAGTAATCGGACAAAATTACAGATTAGTTGACTAAACTTTTGACAGCTCGTTGATTAAGGAAAAATGCTTCAAGAAATTTGATTTTCTAATGATCGTCTGTTAATTGGTGAATTTATTAAGTGGTAGAACTTTTGTAGAGTCTGACTGAGGCGGTACCACTTCATTTCCAGTTATTCCGCCGCCAAGCAGTAGTGTGTAATATTTACTGTGTCCCGGTTTGAAGGGCAATGCTACCAGCAAAATTACAGGGTAGCTCTCTTTGGGTGACGAGCGCAGCCCAGCGTAGGCTTTGCCCCTGGTACTGTATTGTTATGGGCAGGCGTGACGCTTACCATCAGGCGCACACCTTGCTCGTCTTGTAACTTTATCTAATAAAATAAATATATTGATAATTAAAATCCAAATCATGCTATACGATGATTAATAAGAGAATAATAAGTCAAAATTGATTTTTTACGATTCATTTTTATCGTATTTGTTACTGCTATCTCAATATTGTTCAAAACATTACAAATTCAGGAGTTCTTTATGATTTCCTGTTTATTTCGGAGGATATTTAAATAATAATGCCGTTAATCAAGTATGTCATAATCTGGTCCAAGCGGTGTTTGTCACGTTCCAGTTATTGGTGTACTTTTTCATGTTTTTGAATATATATATTCTAACAAAGTAACGCTTAACTAGCATAATTTCAATAACACTTCACATTCTTAATCAGGGACTATAATATAATTCGATATACTCTAATTGCTTCTGAAGTAAACGTCATTTTAAATAGCACTAAGCACAGTATTTTTTGGTCTTTTTTATGATTTTTAGTTAAAAATTCATCAGTCTTCCATTTTAAGCAGATATCACAGCTAAGAGAGAGAGTGTGTGTGGAAACCAGGAAAGTTAATTTTTCCAGGAAAATGTAATTCTAACATTTAATTTAGGACATTGAATGATATGTGGGTGATTAATAAAGTAAATACAAGGAACTATTTCCTAATGCTAACAGCCACATTGTATTATTTTTTTATTAGTTAAAGTGATGGGACGAGCAAGTCGTGCGCGAGATGGTAAGCCATAAGCCTGCCTTTAACGACACAGCGCTGCATAGAACCTCTAATTAAACCTAGGAATTACATTGGAATCATTTTACTACAAACCGGAATAAAGCAGTGCCTAGTGCACTACTGTTAGGTGGTTGAATAACTGGCAATACAGTATAACACCCTAGATGGACCCTCTAAAAGAGTTCTAACGCTTAGAGGTGAGATGTTATAACCGAAATTTTATTTTTGATCCGATCTATGCAGCATAATAAAAGAAATTAATTGACGGTTAATTGTGATGTTGAGAAGTTTGTCATAGTACATATATAGTATTTTAATAAACACTAGAAATCACTAAGCCATCCTAAATATTTGCCTTAATTTCTGGATATAAGCTGGTACTTGGTTAGGATGCCATTCAAACTAGGCGGCAAGCGATAAAGATATTACAGCAGAGCTTCTATAACCGAGTGGAAGATGGATACAAACATTTCAAAGATCTTTATTACATGTTGTTATCAATTTTATTTTATCTACGATTTGTTTTCGAAGGGTCATCAGAAATCATTTGGAAAGTAGGCTCCTTATCTTTAGGGCTCGTTGAAGGCTATAGTAACATGGACTATATAAAATCATTACATAGTAATATTAAGACCGACGAGTATGAGTTGTATTTATGCTTTGCGTTTGTTGGCTACGAAAAAGCCTTTAATAGAAACATGAATTCATCATTTGCAGTTAGATGTCGGAAAATTAAGCGCTAACGAGTGACCCTGAAAAAGTAGACGTGGAAAATACAAAAATTATGACAAACGTAGATGTTGCGCTCAGTCAATTATCAGTAAGGTGCTCGATTATAAATTCGACAAGCGTCTAATAAGTGGTAAGACTCTTGTAGTACTACTGGGGCGGTACTACTGCATTGCCAGATATTCTGCCGCTTGTGCAAGCACTACTGTGTTCCAGTTTAAAGGGCAATGATGCCAGAGTAATTAAAGGGTAAAGAGATAAACCATCTCTCACCACCAAACATGCTGTGTGTGGTACCGTGTTTTTATCATCACTTTATCACGTAAAAAAATAAAACGCGATGCCTTACAGAGGAACATTGAACTAACATTGACAACAAAAATATAGCCCTTATAAATAAAATACAGCGTAATATTTCTTTACTACTATTAATACTATTATATAATCATACATTATATAATAGTATTAATAGTTATGCCAGTGCTGTGAACTTTCACGTTTATGATTAATTGGTCATTGTTGTTGTTTTATGTTCTATAGTGTTTTGTAATCTCATTTGAATTGTAGATTAAGCAACTTGAAGCCATTCTCAGAATGCTTGGTTGGGAAACGTTAACATCATTAATTAACTTGACATATTTATCAAAGCGTAATTTAATTAATAGTTTTTTTTTATTTCCGTTTTCAAATCTCATTAAATTACTTCTTAATATCTTATATATCACTATCTATGCTAAGCATTTCACTAGGAATATTGTACCCTAAATCTATAAAATTATACTTGTATAATACTATTTTGTTGTAGTATAACTGGCAATCTTAAGGTACTTCTCTAGGTGTAGAATCCAATTTGTAAGCAAAAGAATCTTTAATATAAAAAATGGTAATATAATTTCGTGTCAAAATAAAAGTTTAAAATAAAACGTTGTCTACGTTCTTATTGTACTATAACTGCAATTCCTTACTATAACAAAATAACCGTTTTGCGTTTTTAATTAGTTCAGCATTGTTACTGAAAACAACAAATAAATTGTCAATTTACGTTATTATATTAAATTTGTGCGCTGAAATTCTTTATGGTAATAACCGTTATTATCCGGTACAGTGTCCCAATTTCCTCGTTTTAAACCGTCTCGGCCCTCATCCGATAAAGCCTTTTGACAAAAACTACTAAATGAGTTATTATTATAACAGTTTTTCGGTTTAGCAATATTCGTACTTGACATTGGAAGACAATATTTTTATATTAAAGTATAAAGTCCGTTAAAACACATATTAAAATGTCAGAGTTGAATACTGAATCAATCTGTTTACTGCAAACGACTATATCGTTACGTAAAATTGAATATTGGAGGAAAATATTAATGATATTTTTTCGGTAGTGTAATAAGTCTAGTAGAGTAAGTGAAAACTGAGGTTTCTAACCAAAATCCGTCTACGTAGCTATATATTACTATGTAGAAAAACATTCAAATACAATTAATGAATAAAAACATAGAAAGTTAGTCAATAAAATATACAATAATGGATGTATCGATAACGAAATAAACAAATTTTTCCCTTCTTAACGAGATACGAAGCAGAGGCAGCATTAAACCGACTAACTTAGTAACGAGCAAATTTTTTTGAGATTGACTACTGATATGCTTATTCTAAGCGTAGATTGTTTTATTTAAGACTTACAATAAGAAACCAACAACTCAGCTAAATACAGCAACACAAAGTCATTGTCTTTTGTAGGATTCAAGTTTGGCATGATATGACATCTTTAATTTTTAAAGCGAAGGTTTATTCTACTAGGATATTGAGGAAGTTCATAAAATGAAACTGAGCTTTATTCAACGAACTTTATTAAACAAGAACTTTTGAATTATCATTGAATTCAGACCGTGAGGAAGCTACCACCGGCTCGAAAAGCCGTTCTGTTGAAAAGAGTCGGCGAGAATCTCAACAGTTGCTCTTTTAAAAGTCAAGCTTTTCAAATTGTTCATATAGTAACAATTGCAAATTATGACCGCGAATGGGTCAATATATTCTTATTCCACAGATTTTTATCAACTAAGAACTTTTGAACAGAATACCATGCTCTGCTAAGCAACATGTTTTTAATCTAAGGTCTTATCTTTTTGACAAGATAATTCGATGATAAATTGTAAAATTTTACTATACACGCGTACACTCAGACCCAAGTGGTGGTAAAAAAATAAGCGTAAGTAACCATGTATAATGTTAATCCCATGAGGCTGTTTATGATATACTTTGGGCCAGTGGTGAAAATTTGATCCTGATTCTTTGAAGTGATTGAGTAAAGTATGAACAGTCTCGAGGTTGTTCTGTCAACTCAATTAATACGAGGATGTCTATTAAAATGCATATTATAATTTTCAGCAAATACATAGTAAGACCGTAACATATATACACAGATACGTAGTAAAAAAGACCATTAATTCCATTACAAAGTTGTTTTTATTTTATGTTTTGTGTCAGGAAAAACAAGACATGTTAATTTTGGAACAAATAAAATTAAAACAGATACAAAAAACTTTGATGTACGTGTGCAATAAATAAATCATAATCTCTGTTAAACACATAGTACTCGTAGACACCAACGGTGTCTACACTTCTGAATCCCTGAACTTCTGAACTCTTATTGTTCTAATTTCTTTCAAAATCTAAGATGAGTGACATTTGTGAATAGTCAACTATACTGATCGACGATCTACATAGTACTACTCTGATTAGTAAAACTTAAGATAGGGTAACATTAACGTATGGAGGCTGTAATAAAATAAAAGCCCGTAAAACTTTAGTAACTGATATATTGACACTTTTTTGTTAAATTTCTATATTTAATCATATTGGTGTCATTTGTAGTGGTCCATCAGGCGTACGAGTTGTTCGTCTTGTCTATTAACCTAATAGAAAAATCGTATCAATTTAAACTAAATACAAGAATGTGGTTACTAATTAAAATGAAAAAAAAACCATTCAATGATTACTTGTATTTACCCGAAAACCTTGTATGTATCTTTCTTATAGATGTATAATTAAAGTTGTAGAGGACAAAATGGCATCTTTATGATTGTTACCTAAAATGGTATAAATGATCTACGCTGATTTCAAAAATAATATTAAATTTGTTTTACTACACATCTAATAGTCATTGAACATTCTTATTAAAATGTCATATATACTCATATGTAGATAAGTAGATACTTGAATAGATAAATGAATAATAAACGGTGTGAAAGTGAATTTACTGGAACAAAATGTCAAATGATTGTACTGCGATGTATGTATGTATGTACGTACATAACGAAACACGTGAAGGTTTATGTAAATTCTCTTATCTTCCCATAAATCAATTGCTTACGCTTTGAATCATCGGTTTTATCCATTTTCTTTTGTTTTTACTTGTTTTGTTTGATGGATAGAGCCCGGGAGGGTGTTCAGTTGTTAGCAATTGAAAATAAATAGGGATAACAGAAGTAACGATCATTTCTTTTTAATCTTTTTTGTCATTGTGTTATTCTCGTATAGTGTAATTATCCATCTCTTGAGGCGTGTGACCGTAAAATTGTGTGGATGACATCAAATACGAACTGCTATGTTTTGGTATGTATATTCCAAGTGGAAGGTTCCCTTGCAGAGTTCGATTGGAGCGTCACCAGTGCATTGTTATGTATTCTATTGCCAAGTTGTTTGAAGAGAAATGTTGCCAATATAATAATTAGACATATAGATATAATGTTTTAAATTTCTTGGTGACGAGCGCAGCGCACAGATAAGCACGTTTTGTATGACAGTATTCGTCTTTTACACGTTTATCATCAAATGCACAATTTGTTCGATTCATCATGTCATCACCTATATAAAACATTAGTTCGCTACATTTCATATGTACAATATATACATACCAATTTTATTTACATTTTCTGCAATATTAAGTGAAGCTACTATTCTTCATTCCTCATTCATTAAAGAGGTTAGTATTAAATTCATTTGGAAATCAACACTTAGAGCATCATTTTCCAAAGTGGTCGGACTCTTATAGAATCAGTCTGGGTGGTATTACTAGTCTAACGAGCCAGGTAGGAGATGAAAGCACTTTTTTATTAAGAGGTAAATAGTTTATGCTGAAGAAAACTTTAATTTTTCTTTCAAGGTATTTACTGCAAGTTTTGTGTAGGGTTTTAATTGTTTAAGGTAACAAGACGAGCAAGTCGATAGTGAGCGACATGCCTGTCCGTAACAACACAGTGCCACACGGAATCTGCTTGGCCCTACGTTGCGCTCAGCTAGAGATTTAATATGTTCTATATCTGGATCCGGTAATTACGTTAGCATTTTCACCTTTCAAACTGAAACTCATCAGTATATACACTTTACTGTTTGATGGTTGAATAACTGACAATATAGTAGTACCACCACCGCCAGAGGGACATTGTAAAAGAGTCCTACCACATAGAAAACTATCTCGTACATCGTCGTACTAAAACGCTTTAAAAAAGCTTATTTCGTTGCTTTAAATGGAGTTCGCTACGGGTTTTTAATTCGATGAAATTATGGTACTGCAATAGATAATAATGTTTAATAACATAAAGAGTTTCTGGCGGAAAACTTAAACTGATTCCGCAAATTGCCATTTCACGGTTCCGCTTTAATAGACGGTGCACATCCAATTAATTAGAAAGGAGAAACGTTAATCTCAACACAGTAAGTAGCTTATGAATTGGACGCACAGTGTAATAAATCTACAGACAGTGGTATTATTAAATATTTTTTTATTTATAACTCTAAGGATAACATTTAAAATATCATTTATTTTATACAATACACTCCACTTCTATATGCATAGAGCATATAGAAGATATTTTCTGCTAATATTTTATAATTTAAGTATTAACGTATACAATGCAAATAATTCTAGCGATGGGTTGAACACATGTTAATACAGTTTCACAGTAAATTTAGATTGGGAATACATAAAGTTATTTTGAATAGATTTCATTTGCTAATGATAAAAGTGAAGTTTTAATACACCGAAATTTAAAAATTTTATTGCCTTATAAACATCACGTGGCATATTTTACCTTAACCATAACTAAACTTGCGTTAAACTGATTTTCAAAGATGTTTCAGATTGTTATGCTTTGCATATTCATCCGAAGTTATTGATCAGTTGCTGTTTGAAAGAGTGCGTGGTACTGTGTTGTTATAGGCAGACGTGACGCTTACCATCAGGCACACGACTCGCTTGTCTCGTCACTTTATCTGGTAAAAAAATATATCACTTATTTTGTACACTTTTAAAATTCAACGGTTAATAATCTATCTCTATATAAAAGAGATAACTCGAAATATCAGTTAATGTTTGATTATATGGTTAGTTATAATAACATTTATTCAAATTTAATTGTTATTTAAGTTAACGCAGCTTCCATTAACAATAACGTGAATCTGGAATATATTAACTTAATATGAAGTTTGACTTAGTATTTCTAATGTTCAACAACTTTACTGACGTAGCTTAGTACAAAATTTTTGATTAGTGTTCTATTAAGTGAAATAGTACATTACTAGTTTTGGACCACTTTAGGCAAGCTAAATTTGAAAAAAAGGTAAAGTATCATTTAATATTTGTAGTTTTTCCGTCATTATATATGATATAACAATGAATACCGACAATGCACTCGTATATGTGTGTAAGTCCGACAAACAGTAACAGCAGTGCCACTGTGTTTTAATTAACCACTGTGTGTTAATCTCTGGATAATGAGCGCAACGCAGTGCTAAGCAAGTTCGTGTGTAGTATAACAAATATAGTGTTGTTATGGGCAGGCGTGTCACTTGCCATCGGGCGCATGACTTGCTCGTTTCGTGGTACTGTGTTGTTACAAAAAATCAGATGAAAAAACCTCCCTTTCTTTGTAGCCAGTTGAAAAGTAGTAATGTAATTTTTATGTCCAAATATTTAAATAAAAAATTATGTCAGTTGAAAAATTATGTCTATTTCCATTGGGAATGGTTTTATTCTCTTTTAATAATTAAGATGACTAAGATTCGTCGACAGAATTGATACAATAAGAACATCTAGTAAATTTTGTTATGAAAATAACAAGCAATTTAAGATAGTGAAAAACAAAGGAGATGGAAAGAAAAGAGTCAAATCATAGTTTAATCAAAAAATGTTAAATGAACATCTTTTGATTAAACTATGATTTGACTCTTTATCTTACAAAACTATTATTTATCGAACA
>DWHR010000167.1:0-10691 GCA_018248075.1 Eurytides protesilaus protesilaus
TAATTCTGTTTGTTGGTTAGTCCATCATTTAAGCAGGTATGAGACATCAATTTAAAAAATATATATATTATATGAGCTACAAAATTTAAATCAGAAATTTTAGCAACTAAGAAAACGCGCCTTATTAGCACAGAACCTATTACGCTCTGCGTGGTACTATGCTGTCATGGGCAAGCGTGACGCTTACCATCAGACGCACGATTTGCTCGTCTCGTCACTTTATTTCGTAAAAAAAACTATCTGATTACGATGCTTTAGTATCGATTATTAGGAGATAATTAGGCCTAGTGACGGTATTAAGGATTATACATAGAATTTTGTTTTTTAATGAGAACATTTTTAAACTGATAAAAAGGTAAAGTAGCTGATGATAAACACAACTTTGTATGCATAACCTTTGGCTTGCACTGACGAAACATTCACACAACGTATGTATTTTTAAATCACTTTTTCTTCATAAAAACGATTTTGCACTGTAATGCATCAATTTTGGAACAATATATGTGTCAAATATATGTTAAAATTATGTCAAACAGACATGATTCATATGTTTCATGCGATGTGTTTCGAAACTTTCGTGTTAAATGTATTTAGTACAAACTTACATAAAGAGATCGGGTGATTTTGGGTTGTTTAATTAAAAAATCTTCTCGGTCCATTAAAAAATAAAATGTCTAAATATCGACGTCCAACCGAAGGCCCGATTCATCAGTCTCGCAAACGGAGTATTCGACTCATTGGTTGACAAAGTTATATTGTTGGCAATTCAGTCCAAATAGCCTACTGTCCATTGCCGTTGACGATATAAGTGCCTGTGTGTAGTGATTGTGCTTGAATTAACTTTTTTATGAGCAGGCATGTCGCTTACTATACAGGCGCAGGACTCGTCTCATCACTCTATTTCCTAAATATATATATATATAGGATTTTCTGGGGCGGTACCAATGCATTGCCAGCTAGTCTGCCGCCAAGGTGTAGTGTCTAAGCGCTTCTGAGTTCTGGTTTCAAAGGCAATGTTGCCAGCGTAATTACAGGGTAAATAGACAGACCATCTAATATCTCTGGGTGACGAGCGCAGCACAGAGCCAAGCACGCTCTCTGATACTGTGTTGTTAGGTGTTGGCGTAACGGTCACTTATCATCAGGCGCACGACTTGCTCATCTCTTTATCTAGTAAAAAAAACAACTTGTTTCAATCTAAGTAAAGGCCCTAACGTGGCACAACCCACAGTGCTTCTCGTTTATTCGCTTCCAGAGACTGTACACAATTAATTCAGGTTGACTATGTGGATCCATTTACAAATGCGGCTTTAAATAATCCCCGTGATGTCAGGTCACAGTTATAAATGAGCCGCACTTTAGCATTATGAAAATGTCAAGTAGGACAGCTTTGATGTGAAGAGCTTTAAGATCTCTGTTCACATCGCGTTGTGTTGACTAATGTTCCTAGCGATAATATTATACTATCTATGAAAAGCAGGATTATGTGTTCATAATCCTGCTTTTCATAGATAGTATATATATAGGCGGTCTCTTAGGCCTAAATCTTTATACACTTATATTCTGTTGTTTCCATACCGCATATTTTAATACGATAGTGCAAAGGAGATTTGAACTTTGAACATATGTTCCATACGTTAACGTCAAAATATCCAATTTAGTACAACTCTACAGAGTCCACCTGGGGTAGACAAAACCAATGCATTGCCAGTTATTCTAACGCCAAACAAAAATCTAAAAGCACTACGGTATTACGGTTTGAAGGGCAATGTTGCCAGCATAATTATTGGGCATAGAGACATAACATCTTAAATCTCTAGGTGACACGCGCTACGCAGGGCTGTGTTGTTATTTGTACACGTCTTGCTTACCATCAAACGTAAGAATAGCTCATAATGTCTTTGTCGTTAGACAAAATATATGATATGCACTATATTATCACAACATATTAAAATGTGCTATCATTTACATTTGACTAATATAATACTGTACACCGTAGTGGCGAATATTATTTATAAATGTCAATGTATTAAAGTATTCTTAATAAGAATATTTTCCATTGATATTTGTTAATAACTAATACAATTGTGAATACGAATATTCAATAACTACGAAAATTTAAAAACGAAAACTTCAAAAATCTCAAAATACCTAGCTTATGTTGGCTAGTGTCGTGAAGTCACGACTCCCGTACATTGACTCTTAACAATTGGATCGCATTAAAATTCAGATCGTGCATGCATTCTTATGACAGCATGCCTAATAAAATGAATTGAATGATTGGTGAAGCGGTCGACTAAAGTTCAAATAATTTGGTACGTTTAACAAGTTTGCAAAAGAATTAAATAAATTTAACAAGTATGTAAAATTATTTCTTAGATTTGTAAGTAACATTTTTAAACAAGATTGTCGAACAATCAACAATAATGTTAGGTAATATTTAAAAAGAAAATTTTTATAGGTGCATCTCACACTACTTCTTGTTCATAATTTAGAAAAAAATAACGATTTACACTGAAACTATGACTCCTAAAGTTAATTTAAAGAATTTTTGATAACGTTCGATGAACTCTCGTAAACAAGAAGTGAAATTTAACAAATACGGGCACGAACTTTCGCATAGGGCTACGACAATATACTACGACATTTCTTATTATTAACTGAGTATTATTCTTCTATCTGGAGTATCACGACATTGCCAGTATTTTACCGCCAATCCAGAGTCCAAGTTGGATGAACAATATTTCCAGCAGTAAGTGCTGGGCATAGGGATATGCCATATAAAATCTCTGGGTGAAAAGCGTGGAGCAGAGAGCCGTTAGCATCAGGCATACGACTTGCCAGACTTGATTCCCTAAAGAAATAGATGGTGGTATACTGAATTCAAAAATTTAAAAAAAATGGTACAAAACAAAACTGTTCATGTACATAGAGTAAAATATTTCTTGCATTGTAAATATAAAAAATAAAAATAATAATAAAAATCTAATAATTTCTACTACCGATCATCTAGAGGTTAAAACTCGATCATAAAAAGTTTTTATCAAAGCGTTGTCACATTTTTACAAATAAGATACACTTTAAACATAAACCGATTACCTAACATACAATGTTATTTCAATCTAAGGGTCTATTAAGGTCACATTACCATTAGTTAACCGTAATGCTCGGTTAAGGAGTACTAAATCAGCACGTTGAATGGTCAGCCTTTACAAATTAGCTTATCTTGCTACTAATTATGCGGTCAGTACACTCAACTAAAATCTGTGAGGAAATAAGTTTAGACAGAACATTGATGCCCATTAGAGAAAATCGCAGGTTTAAAAACAAATTTTGAAAAATAGTGACGACAAGAACCACGAATTAAAGCAAACAGTGCCTTAAATACTAATCAAAAATATGCTTTTTTTTTCAAGCAATAGTGTGTAAGCACTACTGTACTCCAGTTAGAACATTGCCCATGTTGGCAGTAAATATACAGGGCAAAGAGATAGACCATCTAAAATCTCTGGGCGACGAGCACAGCACAGAGCCAAGCACGCTGTGCTCTGTGTTGTATCCTCGTGGTACTGTGTTGTTATGGGCAGGCATGACACTTACCATCAGGCTAGCGACTAGCTCGTCTCGACACTTTATCTCGTAAATAAAAGACAAAAAATATTATCCGACAAATCACTTCCATGTGCTTCTTTCTATTTTTTTTTAAAGCAAATAAATGTCATTTTTTTTTCTGTTCCAAAAGTACTCCAACTTTTCACTTACAAAGCGACGCAAGATGAATCGACGCTGAGGTGAAAACTAATCAATGAACATCTGGCCGTGGAGGGGAGGAAGAACAGTCACCTGCTAAACGCAAAATTAAATTCTGAGCAACTTTAAAGAGATCGAGCAAAACCGCGTGTTATTATTTTAATAAAATTTTCTACATACTTCAGTATGAAACTTTAATTGTAAGAAAAACTTCGTGTGTACAAATTATTTCTTAGGCTGTTTGCTTAATGAGGTAGCGTGATCTTAAATGTATAAGTATCTACAATGATAATTACAGGGAATATTACATTTATGGAGCTTTTTCAGGGAAATAAATTTGGTTTTACTTGTTCTCAGTAGTAATATTGTCTTAAAAAAATTATTAAATAATGTAGTGTTCGGCTAAACGATTACGCGAACCCTACACTATTTAATTAATTATAAAAACACAACAGTTTACACACAACCGTTACAGTATTGTTATATTGGTATTTTAAAATGTTTATTATAAACTTTTTAAAATCTTAAAAAAAAAAATTTGCTTTGGAATAAAAAGATTTTGAGTAGCTTCTTAAATATTTTTGCAAAGTATTACTAATATTATATATAAGAACTTTTTTCTCATTCAAATTTTATTGAATACTTAGCGAAAAAATTATCTCATCTTCCAATATGGACGTATAATAATAATAAAGCATAATAATAATATCGAAATGAATAAAGTCAGCGGACACTCAAGCGGTACAAATCACTGATTATAACCTGCTTTTACTGCATTCAAGTATTTTTTAATTACACGGATAAGCATACAGTGCTATAGTGTAGCACCATATTGTTTTAGTATCATATCGTATCATACGTTACTATTTATTTTTTCATTTTATTTATGATTAATAGTTTGTGAGTAAAAGAAAATCAATCTGTCATTAGTTGTATTCTTACTGATCTCTAATGTAATGAATACAATAAATGGGATTCATTAAAAAGTAGTTATATTTTTGTAAGTGTCTTAAATGTCGGTCGAATTAAGATTAAATTTCGAACGCAACTAAAATTTCTGTAATATTTGCGAGGTTGACACCGCAACTATTAATCATGCTGTTATCCACGGGTTAATTTTGCACAGGACTGTCGTCCAGATAAAACAAACAGATTTTTCTATAAATATAAATTTGACCCCTATTTCTAGTAAAAAAATGTTAATGTTGCCCATAACAGCACTTTACAGTGTTTTGAACTGAATATAATTTCTAAGCTTTACTAGGCCCTGCGTCAGATGTTAAAAGAAGCTTTACGAGGTCCTTTATCGGGCAAGTCACCCAAAGATATAAAAGATATAGTACATCATTACTTTAAAGAAAAAACTGTTTAAACCTAAACACAGTAATGCTTACATATTCCAGCTCAGGGGCATAAAACCTGGAAAATGCTTGTACTTCCACAAGCGTACTTTGCAAAACAGATTACTGCGGTATTCAGCAATGAACAGCCTTTTCCAACGAATAAACTATATTGAGATAGTTTCAAAGTTAGAAGTCAAATATTCATCAATACCTTTTATAGCATCGATCTTTGTGACGAAACAAAGTTTGGAAGTGAATTTGAATAGTCGACCAAAACGATATAAATGAGTTTTGTTGGCTCTTAGAACAACCAGTAGAAACGCATTCCATACGTTTTATAACGAGATTGACGATGCTTGAGACTTTATATGCGAGATATATTCGCAAAGCGTATGACATAAAATATTATAGACATTATATTCATTATAAATAAAAAATTAACTTTTCTTCGCGTTAATAGAAGAAATCATTATATAACATCCATTTCTTTTATGAATGTTTCGTCTTCAAGCTGCAATGTTCGAAAGGGCTTTAGTAGTATCTACACTAATATTGAGTTATTCACCAAACTCACATAATACGGTTTATTTTACTCGGAAAAATATAAGAAACACCGCATTGTACAGGAAAGGCAAACGTTTTAAGTAAAACGACCCCAATCCCAAACTAGAAAGAGCCTGTACTATGGTAACCAGACAACTGATATACATACTTACATATTTTAAGCGCATACTTATATTGAAAATTAACACCCAGACACAGAAACAATATCTCTGTTCATCGCAGAAATATTTTGTCCTGTGTGGGAATCGAACCCACGATCTTCGGCTTTGTGCTCAGGAGCACTAACCACTACATTAACAGGCTGGTCAATAGAGTGCAATGATCAAACGAATCCGTTTTGAGTAAGGGCTGAAGAAGCGTTTTTGCTTTCATTACTTTTTCAAGGGGAAAACTTTGTGACTGAGGACGACTCTTTGTGACCAACATAAATAATTATATTGACAAAAGATAAGTTACAAGTGCAATTTTTATTCACGTGTCTTACACCTGTTATACTTATTTAAACAAAATAATAATTTGAAGATATATCATTAACTGTTCAATCTACAATTTCACCTTTGGATTAAACTACAAAATTTCACTTAACACATTCACAAACAACGATTTGCTATGTATGAATTGAGCTTTAGTAACAAATACATAAACAGCACATATAACGAAATAAATTTTAGTAATTCAATCGAATAGTAATCATAGGTCTGACAATTCAATAGAAAATTATAACGAAAACCTAACTAAAACGAGGACAGAATGAATGTAAATTACTATGTAGAATAGTTATTCTAATTCTATTACAGTTGATCGCCGCCGTGATAGCCGGTGCCGGTTTTACATTTAGCTATATAGAACACATATATTCGTATCTACAATGTACAATCGATCTTGTTGACAAAATTACAGTTGAGCTTATGGCGCGTATTCACGCACAATTTAACCTCTTTGCATAATAAACCGGTCGGAAGCAGTAGACGTAATCCCGACCATCAGCTAATAAATTCCCATAGCATCAATTATTCATATAAAGTTACAAGAACATATTTTAGAAAATGGAGTGACACGACGAGCAAGTAATTTGCTTGATAGTAAGCGACATGTCCGCTATATTCCATATATTGGTATTGCGCTACACTCGTCAACTATAGATTTTATGACGGCTTCAGAGTCTCGCGAGGCGCCTCCTATAGGCCCTCGACACGAGTCTTGGCAAGTGGAGGCTAGCCGTCCACACTCTCTATTTATTTATCCTCTGTGTCTACTACACACGCACACACTCCCGTCCTTTGACTCGCGTCAAAAACCGACACAAAACGGAGCGAAGGCGAGGGAATACGAGGGGACGCGAGCGCACCGTCTACACTTTTCTACTCGCGTTCCCTCCTGTTACCTCGTGGAGAGTCTGGAGCCAGCATTAGATGTTATATCATTTTTGCCCAGTCATTACAATGCTGACAAAACATTACTGCTTGCCTGAAAAATAACTGGAAATACAATGCTACCAGTTCAGGCGAACGCTGCAAAAGAGGTCTACTACTTAAATAAAGACCTCAAGACTTAACTCTAAGATATACCGAAGGCTAAGAGATCCTGGCAGTCCAACATTTACTTACAGTGAATCGAAATGAAGTTGATTGACGAAATGAGAAATATAAGTAGGGAAATATTGAACAAGTTATAACTAGAAAGTACACATACGTGCAAAGAAAAAGTGAAACTAATAAGACAATAACGGTAAATGAGGAATGAAAAAACGCCTTGGTGTATGGGAAACATATCTCGGTTACCGAGAACTGTACAGAAAAAACAAGGATTTACAATAGCCATTGGAAATCAGACTTTATTGCAAGGCATTGAGGTACTACTTTACATGGAACATTAAAAAATAATGATTGTTGTATTGTATGATTGAACAACGATAATTTATTATACTTCAATAGTAATGGATATAAAGAATGCAAACTGGCCAAGCCAAATAACTCAACGGGTATCACGATTAAATATAGCTTTATCAAGGATTTTACCACGTTCTATTATGATGTAAATATGGCGGCGACTATGTGGTGCTATAACACTCAATGGTCCCTTAAGACCGGTCGGCCATAAAATTGATTCTCACGCGCCGATTACCAACGAGCACACCCTACCACCTATTAATAACCCACGGAACTGTTTCGAACAGGTGACGCCCAGCTTATAATAAAAATAAAATGAATGAACCGCTAGGTGTTGTGTATTTGTGTTATGAAAAGGTGATGACTTGACTATTATATCTCTGAGTGATGAGCGCAGCGCAGAGCCAAGCACGTGTTGTTATGAGCAGGCGTGACGCTTACTATCTGGCGTACGACTTGCTCATCTCGTCACTTTATCTAGTAAAAACAAAGACAATGATGGTACGTATTTAATGTTATTTAAATAGTTTCAACTTTACCTACTTGTCAGTCTTACTTTTCTAATATGTCGCAGTATCGCAGCACATACCTGTGAAAAAGACAACGAAAATATTAAATAAATTAATAACACAATAATAATAATAATTAACGTTAGCCCGATATTTTCTTGTCCTTAACTTTGTGGCCAGTGGGGAACCGAACGCTAGCCTTTAAAATGAAAGTATAACCTTCGGTTTTTCCTTTGAAGTAACTTATATATTTATCATAGACGGAAACTCATGATTGTTACTTTGGTGACACAAAAACAACAATTTGTTATAAAATAAAACTATTTACCGATTCTACGCGTTTATTTTAAATTTATAACTTATTATTATAAGTATTATATTTATAATTATTTTATAATGTGAACAATTCGCGTAAATGGTAGAAATCAATAACGAGAATTTAATTTAGTGATCACAACGTATTACCAACGCTGGTAAAATAACAATGATTAATCATTTCTGAACAATATACGTTTTGAATTACGACTGAAGGTGTCTTTTGGACTATTTCGATTTACACTTTGACCCTTAGACCCTTTTATTCAGCAATCAATTAAATATTTTTATATAATAATACGCAATTAAGAATATATGATATAGTATCTAATCAAAATGACTGAAAATATAATAGGGCATAAATAAACGAAAGCCCCGCAAACTCTTTGCGGGGCTAGGCCCTCTTTAAAGTGGTTTCTTGCAACGGAATGTAATAAGATTTTGCAACGATCCAGCTTCTAGACACCTTTATAGCATCTGACGTATCCTTTTTACTCGCTTTTGTGCCCGTTGCATTTAATAAGAAAGTAATGAAGGTCTTATGCCGTCAGCAACAAGGATGAAACGTATTTTTGTTCATAACGGTTATTAAAATTTTCATAAGTAGTGGAGTTGCATTATGTTTACTCTAAAGTTTCCCAAAACAAGTTTTTCAAATCGTTGTATTTTAAACTTATATATTTAAACAGAAAGGTCAACAATTTTGCTACTATTACCCTACGGTATCTCAAACAACACCATTTTACCAAATAACCTACTGATGGATAAAGATAGCCTATTTTAATGTCCAATAATTACGCTGACAACATCGCTCTTCAAACCGAAACACAGTAGGGCTTAAACCCAAAGAGGTTATAACCTGTATCAGGTCTTAGTATATCATAAAGTGTAGCAAGTGTTTTTTTTTATTTATTGACAACACGAAAGAGCAATCCAAAACTATAAAAACTAAATAAAACAGATGCAACAACAAAATTTAAAGAATTATTATTATTATTATTATTTATTTATCACATTCGCTTACAAATCTAAAATGTATTTGTTATTTCGTTTGTCCTCTTTCACGAAACAACCTGGCAACGGCCCTTTATAACTTTTAGTACTGCTATTATATTTGTAACGTAGAATAACATAGGTTACAGTTTATCCCCAAAAAATTAGTAAGGGTGTGAAAATAACAATAAATAATTATTCATGTTAGCAAAATAGTAGGCAAGGCCTTGTAGTTTATAAAATAAAAATAATAATGGTGAGAATAAACTACGCTTAGTGTGCATCCAACTTTATCATCACTAACTAATAAGAACATAACGAAGCGACTTAGTATCGAGATAGCGTTAAAATCAGTTTGAGACAACGCAGCATACAAAAGCAAGTTAGCTTTTAGAATAAATAGATAATATCCTTTAGTTAGTTTAGTTTCCAGTACCTTTCAAATACAGATGTAGTTATGTGACAAAGGAACGATAATCTATTATCGCAAGTGGACTTGTGAAACTTAAGAAATAAGCTTAAGTATAAAGTAATAGAGATCTATTTTTCTTTATTTATTTTATAACAGGAACATTAAAAATTTTACAAGCGATTATTGACATTTTTTAAAATACTGAGATGTTGGTGGTTTATAATTGTTTATAATTTAAAAAGTTAAGAATTGATAAAATGTTAAGGTTGCAATAATCTAGATAGAATCTCTTCTGTGAGTGGTAGGACTCTTGCAGAGTCTGTCTGGGAAGGTGCCACTGGGTTCGCAGTTATTCAATCATCAAATAGT
Organism: Eurytides protesilaus protesilaus; assembly: GCA_018248075.1. Taxonomy (NCBI): domain Eukaryota; kingdom Metazoa; phylum Arthropoda; class Insecta; order Lepidoptera; family Papilionidae; genus Eurytides; species Eurytides protesilaus. The sequence goes on from DWHR010000167.1 coordinate 10,145, forward strand.
AGTACATAAGCACAGCTGTTTTCACATTTAATAGCAAATGATGTGAGCGTAATTATTAGTCATAGTTATAGAACATCTTAAATCCCTAGGTGACAAACGCAGCGCAGGGTCAAGTAAGTTTTGTAGAGCAATGTGTTGTCATGGTCAGGCGATGTTATGGCCGTTTATCATCAGGCGCACGACTTGCTCGTCTCGTCACTTTATATAAAAAAAATACTTGTAAGACTATAACGTCAAATAAAACCTTCAACATACATGGAAAATATATTACCTGTATATGTACTTCTTTATATGTACAACATTATTGGTTTTATTTTTGATTGCATTAAAATTTTAAGCAACCATAGAGTTTTCCTTTATGGTTGCTTAAACAACAAGCTTGTGCAACAATCTTGAAACGTACGTGAGGAAATTATTCTTTGCATTTATTTGAAGCGGCGTCGGGATAATGATTTTCTTTATGTTCACAATATTTTTTGCACTCGAACCATAGGATTTTGTCTATGACACTCTTCCTGCTACGTGACTGCCTCAGGGCGTTCATTAA
>DWHR010000168.1:0-10689 GCA_018248075.1 Eurytides protesilaus protesilaus
AATAAATAATTATAATTGCATAAGTTGATACAAAATGCTATGCAATAGCTTTACCGCGGCAGTCCCCGAGTGCCACACGTATTTTTATATATTTATTTGAGTGCACTGCATATATCTTGTTTAATTTTAGTTTTTTTTCTTTATAAAATATTAATTAGATTTTTTTATTATATTAGATATCAACCATTGCGTCTGATAATATTTTTATTTAAATAATGTTTTGCAAACCTGTAATTTAAGTACATAAATAGAAAATTTATTGTAACACATAACTATGATAGTGATTTATGTTCTTAATTGGTATGCCATAAAAATAAATCAATAAATAACTAGTGCTGGGTAAAGTAAAATTTAAATAAGTTTGTAAGAATAGCTTCTTTTTTTGTACTGAGCCAAAACAATGTCCAAATTAAAATGATTTTGTGTTTGTGGTACTAACATATATATCTTACAGTCCCCTTTTCTATGAAGAGGAACAACTTTTTTATATATGTTCAAATCGGAGGTCGTGGGTTCGAATCCCGCGAAGGACAACGATTTTGTTTTGTGGTTTCTTAGTTTAGTAAGGGAATTACTACATAGTTTAGTAAGATGATCCATACGTCAGATGGGCATGTAAAAAGTTGGATCCGACTACCGTTGACGCCATCCATGGTGGCTTGGGGTAGCCGTTGTTACGAGGTCAGTTTAATGTCTCCGCCTCTGCGCCTGATCTCTCATCAGGTTATAAAAGTAAAGGAAAAGTAAAAGCACTTGTGTCTGCGCAAACGCTTGTGCACTATAATTCTTTAACTCCCGCGCAGTTGGCTGATCTCTTGTAGATTGGCCGCCGTGGCTGAAAATCGGTTGGGTGGACATTATTACTACTATTATTATTATTATTATTATGTTAAAAGTAAAAAGTAATAAAACACCAAATGTTATGCATATTTTTAAAACTTTTCTGAGTTCAACTGGGGCGCCACTACAGCACTGCCAGATATTCTGCCGCCAAGCAGTAGTGTGTGAGCAGTACTGTGTTCCGTTTTAAAGCGAAATAACAGGGCAAAGAAATAGACCATCTAATATCTCTACGTGACGAGTGCATCACAGATCCAAGCACACACTGTGTGGTACTGTTTTGTTATGGGCAAGCGTGACTCTTACCATTAGGCGCACTACTTGCTCATCTCGTCATTTATATCTTTATATTTAAGTTTTTGTTTTTAAAGAAGTAAAATAATTTGATTTATGACTTTCAAAGTACAAAAAAAAAACAATCAATCATGTCACTAAATACATATTTTTTTAAGAATATTGATTTTATATTCAAAAAAATCAAAAGTAGTCGGACCCATTTGACTATACATATAATCCATAAAGAGCCTTATGAAGTTTGAACAATGATCTATATACATTTATATATATTATCCTTATTGAATTGTTACTGTTTTGTGAAAGTAATTTATCATTAAAAATTTATTTACATTACACCTATCATAATTTCTTACCACATTCTGGGTTGACTGGAAGGAAATGCCTATAGACGTTAAGTCCGACTTTTGTAATCCCTTATTGTATGGTGTTTATAATAAAGGATAAACATAAGTAAATAAATAAATAAACATATCTTTGTAAATAAATTCAATAGTTCGCCAATCGAAGCCTTACTACATATTTTTTTCGTTACACGTGCAATAAGGCATTGCTTTTTGCTAAATTTCATAATTCTAGGTCTATGGAAAGTACCCTATAAGTCTTAATCCTTTGTGAAATCTTAAAATATGCGACATATCTTTTGATCGCGTTGACTTACAACTTTGATTTTTTTCTAGCTTTAAAGACCGTAAGCCCGAGTATTTCATATAGATTTCAGTTTGATATATCTACGAGTTCCTGAACAAAAGAGTCTTGATAGATAGACGAACAGGTGGACAACGAAGTGATTCTATATGGTTTCCGTTAATTCTTCGAAAGTACGGAACGTTAAAAAAGATAGCTCTTATGGGGTTTAAAATCTTTAGATATAAATCGTTATTAGCATTGAAATTGTAGTTAGTACAGATAATTTCCACTTAGTTATCGATCTTTTTTTTATTAGATAAAGTACCGCGACGACCAAGTCTTGCGCTTCAGGCCTGCCCATAACAACACAGTACCACATAGAATTTGCTTGGTTCTGTGCTGTGCTCATCACCCAGAGATATAACTTGGTCTATCTCTTTGCCCTGTAATATCGCTGCTATCATTGCCCTTCAAACTGGAACACAGTCGTGCTTACACACTACTCCTTGGCAGCAGAATATCTGGCAATGCGGTGGTACCACCCCAGTCAGACTCTGCGGAAGTCCTATCACTTATATTTTATGTAATCACATCACATATCTTATCGTATGTACCGATTTTAAATACGTATTTCTTCGAATTATTTTATAACAGTTTTATCTTTTAATGTTTATTCATTGGATTATATACAAATAGTAACAATGTTCATGGTAGCTGAAAATATGGGATATCGAAAAACCAATTTTTGATAATTCATAAAATCTTAATCCTTTATAGCCGATTTGTTTAGCAATCATTCTGGTGAGTATGATTGATGGTTTATTTTCTGTGTAAACTGATGCATTTATTATATCATATATCGTATATCAACTCCAATTACAACTATTAATTTGCAAATAAATTTTATATTACAGAGAATTTCAATAACGTATGATTTGAAACTAGAATGATCTACAACCCCATTTAAAATAAATTTAAAAGTTTTAAAACCTCTTCTTTGGAAATTTTTCAATTCTTATTTTTAAATTATAAAAAAATTACGGATTTTCGCGTTTACTATGAATTTAATTTCCCGCCGTTTCAAACACTATACAACGTTCATGGTCACGGGACCGACTGAAGGTATTGGATGTCGCACTGTCATTGTTAATTCCGACTTTCTTCATTTTAAAATTATAATTTATTCTTCATTAGGGACCAAATCCGTAATACAAATGTGAGGAATCATCTTCTTTTCTTCAGATAAAATCTGTGTAATCAGAATTATAAAAGACGGCCATTGTCAACCGCCGTGAGAAGCCCGAAATTAAATGCAATTAATGATATCCTACCGACCGATTTTCGGCCACGGTGGCCAGTCTACATGGGACTAAGTGCGGGACATACTCGTATTATAGTGTACAAACGTTTGTACAGACACAAGCGCACTCACTCTTCCTTTACTCTCATAACCCCTGTATTTTTTTACTTTTTTTGATTGACGTGGGGAAATGCCAACGAATACTCACCCTCGCGGGGCAAAGGACGGGTCATTTATATCGTAAAAAAATAGGACTTGCACCGACTAAAACCTCCACAATGTTCCACCTAGATGACATTTTGGCGGGGTTACTGGAAACTTCCGAGACCACCACACTACAACGCCGACCATCAAAGCATCCATTCTAAGAACAGGGAGTTGTTGCCCCAAACCTCTCTCAATTCATCCCCCGCAGTGGCAGGACTGACTACGACTGGGGCGACACCACTGCATTGCCAGATATTCTAACGCCAATCACTAGTATGTAAGCAGTACTGTGCTCCGGTCGGAAGGGAAATGATGCCAACGTAATTACAGGGTTAAGAGATAGACTATTTTGTGACGAGTGCAGCACAGAGTCAAGCACACTCTGTGTGGTACTGTATTGTTATGGGCAGGCGTGACACTTAACATCAGGCGCACCACTTGCCCGTCCCGTCTCTGAATCTCTTGAAAAAAAGTATCCTCCAAGGCGCAGCCAAAAGCCTGGAGCGAAAGGAGTCAACCTGGAGCGCTCCCTTCAGTCAACCCTACACCACGGACCGGATGTAATCGATGCGATCACCGCCGTCATTGCACATTTGTAACTTTAAGGGACTACATACATATTTACTTTATAATTAAATTTATAATATTAACTTGTGCTCGAAACAGCTAGGTAACGAATTATTTTATTCTGGCCTCATAGTGAAGCCAAATACGGCTCGCACTTGGTATAGGGCTGGCCAGAGGAGACACTCCGGGTGGACTCTTGGAGCCTACTTTGGATGTGAGATAGAAGGGGTTTCGGGGGCAGCTTGAGTGTGGTATAAGGCCACAATCCCCTATCTCTCGCATCCGAAGTGAACGGTCGCTCAGTGACACCGACTCCAAAAATAACAATACGTATTGTTATTTTTATTCCATAAAACTTTGCTTGCCTTTTTTTTACTTCATTTTACATAGCTACTATACTATACGCTTTTATTACTTTTAAGTGCATATTTAGTTTTTTTGGTAAAACTTATGTTTATTTCTTGGTGTTCAGTGATTTGTACGAATACGGGTGTCAGAATATGGGTAGACCTAATAAAAGCGCTGTTCATATGTAACAGCGCCGTTCAATTGAAACTAACGGAATCAGGGATAAACGCTTATGTTTACAGAGGAAATCTACTTCAAGGACCATTTCAAAAAAGACTTGCGAAGAGCGCAAAAATAGACTTTCGAAAATGCGGCTTTACATGAGAAAAGTTTTGAACAAGCAAAATATCGATAAACATAGTGACCGTCTAGGCTTGATCAACGATCGTCTATTGAATGAGACGCAGGAGCAACGAGCCCACCAAGTCAGCAAGATACATATAGTCATCGTCTATCCAAAGAGACAGAGAAGCAACGTGCTCACCGTCTCGGCTTAATCCATGATCGACTATATAACGAGACACAGGAGCCACGTGCCCACCTATTCGGTGATTCACGATCACTTATCAAACGAAACATCTGAAACTCGTTAACTTCAACTTAGTAGAACGTGACAAACCAGTCAAGTTTCTAGCGATTCTTCCGACAAGGAAGGTCCAACATAATATACCTCAAGTAACGCAATTAGAACACGACAAAATCAGTAAACGTTATCGACATAAAAATTGACGACATCTTTTGAAGAATTTTCTAGGGTATATCCGAAATCAAGGGTCTAAAAACATTTTATATCGGACCACAAGGAAAGCACTAGCTTTCAAATGAAAACAGATTTATCAAAATCGGTTCTCCTAGTCAAAAGTTCTGAGATAACAAACATAAAAAAAATACAGTCGAATTGAGAATCTCCTTCTTTATTGAAGTCGGTTAACAATAAATAAAAATATATCAGTGGTTATGAATTACCATGATGTGAAAATCAACTTAATTGTAGTCTACTTCAAAAAATGGTAAAACCATCGTGATAATTTTTATTCCAAGTAATAAGATAATATCTTACGAATTATAACCGGATGACGACCGCCAGGGAACAAATCCTGCCTTTCTATCACACGAATGAGGGCATCCCACTTGCCACACGCATACAGCAAGCGGAGCAAGCTGTCGACTTTGATGGCACCAGGATCGTGGGTGGATCGGTAGCAAACCTTGGTGCCTACCCTTATATGGTAAGCCTATAATGTTTTTAGTCCAAAACGTCAGTTTGTTTCAAAGTGGTAGGACTCTAGCAGAGTCCGACTGACCCGTACCTTTACATTGCCAGATATTCTGCTGCTAAGTATTAGTGTGTTAGCACTACTGTGTTCTGGTTTGAAGGGCAATGATGCCAGGGTAATTACAAGGCAAAGCGATAGACTATCTCATATATCTGTGTGACGACCTCAGCACAGAGTCAAGCATACTACGTGTGGTACTGTGTTGTTATGGCCAGGCGTGGCCCTTACCACCAGGCGCATGACTTGCGCGTCTCGTCAATTTCATCCGTAAGATAAAAGTAAGAAATTGGCTTCAATTGAGGTAAAATTTCTTTCTTAAATGCCGATTTTCAAAGTAATAACACCTCGAAACCTATCTAGAGAAGGATCACCAAACACTTACTCTGCGAACATATGCTTAGTTAATTTTTAATAAAAGAAAATAAAATCAGTCAACTGTCAAGAGATATACTAGAGTAAAATATTTGTTGTTTTTATACGCCATGGTCTTGAAATCCTTGATGGTACTTATATATTAAAAGCATTTTAATGTCCCAGCATAGGAACATTAATTGTATTTCTTGTTTAAAAACTAGTAACATTATCAAAAATGTATATAATAACTCTAGGAATAACATTTGAATATGGCACAGAGAAAAGATCAAAGTATGAATTAAATTATATTTTTTTTCCATCACCAATGAATATCATTAAACACAACAAAATTTATGAATATCATTTTGATAAAATAAAGAGATTTTATATGCACTAGACGACCCGATTCACGTTGTAACTCAAATACTACTGATCCGATTAAGACAAGCTATTTGATACCTTTTATACTGTATATATTTAACATATTGTAGTGAGCATGTGACCACTAAACTCTTCGATTCCACGACAGGCTGGGCTCGTCATCGACTTAGCTAGTGATCACCAATCCTTAAAAATATAATTTTGACAAAATTAAGACATATAATATTTTGCAACAAATAAATATAACTATTAAGCACTAGACGACCCGATTCACGTTGTTCTGAAGATATCGGTAGATAACTCTTATACTACTGATCCGATTAAGGCAAGCTATTTTATACCTCTTTTACTGTATATATTTAACATATTGTAGTGAGCATGTGACCACTAAACTCTTCGATTCCACGACAGGCTGGGCTCCTCATCGACTTAGCTAGTGGCCACCAATCCGCCTGCGGCGCCAGCCTGTTGTCCCAGACTCGGCTGGTGACGGCAGCTCACTGCTGGTTCGACGGCTCCAACCAGGCAGTTCAGGTCACCGTAGTCCTGGGCTCCGTCTTCCTCTTCGCTGGCGGCACCAGGGTGGTCACCAACGACGTCTCGATTCACGAAGACTACAACACCAGCAACCTAAACAACGACATCGCCATCATCAGAATTAACAAAATCAATTACAGCGGTGAGTCGCTATCAGTTCTTAATTCCCATTTAGATCGACGCTAATTTAGCTACCAAATTAATGCAAGTGATGAAATAAGTAAATAAAGTTTAAATGAAATGTTGTCGTTCAGAGTTTTGATCAGAGATCTTTTCATACAGTTAGTTTCTATTCCCAGTAATCAATCAGGAAGTGTTTGTAGCAGAATAACTGACAACGTAAATTGAAATGGCAATATTGAGTCATTTGGCATTGATAATCTTATGAGACTGGATTACATTTTCAATAAAAGAAGGCTTATTCTTCTCGGCACTTAATATTCTAAATAGAAAAGCAACTTTTGAATCTATAGTTTCTATTGAACATTAAGTATTACTTTTGCAGATGTCATCAGTAACATTGATTTACCGACTGGCTCCCACCTGAATAAGAATTTTGCTGGATATTCTGCCCAAGCCGTAGGCTTCGGTGCTATCAGTGACTGTGAGTATATAGTTCTAAATAATTAGGAGCATCTATTTTAAGAGAAACATTTTAGTACCTTTTCTAATCAAGCCTATTATGCGCGCTAAAATATGTCAAATTTAACATAGGTTAAATTTATATAAAGAAGAAAGCAATCGCAATAACATACTTTTTAAACGTACCAAATGTATTAGAACAATAACATATCAATTAAAATAACGACACGTTGAAAAAACTGTATTGAGAAATGGTTACAAAGACATCATTTCAATGTGCGGTTTTAATGCTACTATCTATTTCATAGCATTAAAAACGCTACCTTTCCAGATATAATATACATTCATCATTTCAAATGAACAAATGATTCTTTAAATGTAAGCAACATCAGATTTGAGAGACACAATTACAAATTAATAAATTTATGTAAACAACATTAACATTACAGGGTCGAACATCTCTATTATCCTGAATCATGCGACCTTGCAAGTCATCACCAATCAATTGTGCTCCGCCTTCTACTTGCCTGGAATCGTCACCTCCTCCACTCTCTGTACTAACAACAATACGGGCACATCCACTTGCAGGGGAGACTCTGGTGGTCCGCTCTCCATAACCCACAATGGCAGACCCGTCTTGGTCAGTTCTGATTTTATTTTCGCATTATAAAAACTCTGCCTCTACATATTAATATCATCATATGGACATTTTACACGGATCCGGAACAATCAAAAGTGGTAGCACTCTAATAGGCTATATTACCAGTTAGTTATTCAACCGACAAGCAGGGTAAGGAGTACTGTGTTCCTGTTTGAAGGGCAATGATGATGACTTAGTCAAAGGGTAAAGAGATTCATCATCTTATATCTTTGTGTGACGACCACAGCACAGAGCGAAGCACGCTCTGTGTGTACCACACAGAGCGTACTGTTGTTGTTATGGGTTTGTTGTTGTGTTGTTATGGGCAGGTGTGAAGCACTCCATCAGGCGCACAACTTGTTCGTCTCGTCACTTCATCTCTTTAGAAAATACTGACGCGGAGTGTGCTTTCAGATCGGCGTGACGTCATTCGGCTCCGCACTGGGTTGCACCAGAGCCCCGGCTGGCTTCGTCAGAGTTACCTCGTTCCTCGACTGGATCCAGGCTAGACTGTAATTCTATACAGGAAATTAAAATGACATTCTATAATTGATAATAAAAAATGTTTATCTATGAAATCGACGTTTCCATAACTACCTTTTCCCATATTTTCTTTAGACGAGACGGGCAATTCATGGACCTGATGGTTAGCGTCACGCCTGCGCATAACAACACAGAGCGTACTCGGCTCTATACTGCGCCTGGCACCCAGACATATAGGTGGGTCTAATCTCTTCCCTCCCTTTTCTTCTTCCTTCCCTTTAATTAAGCTGGCATCATTGCCCTTTAAAACGGAACTCAATAGTGATTACACACTACTGCTTGGCGGCAGAATATCTGATAATGCAGTGGTACCGCACCAGTCGGGCTCTGTACGAGTTCTACCACTTATAAAACGAAATCACTATTCTAAATCTGTACGCAAAATTGCTGTATTCAATACACCTTGTGGACATTCCACAAGTATAAAGTACTGTTATAAAATATATAAGTATAGATTTACGATAAATAACATTTGTACCTTTTTATTACAAATATTATTTATCATATCATTTGTAAAAAAATATACTATTTTATGATATTTTTTCAACAACTATTATTAGCTTTAATGCATATTTTTAAGTGTACTTTATAAGTTTACGCAAATCTGTTGTTTTACAAATATATAGATAAATAAATAAGTATCGAAATCAAATTATTGTTAGGATTGATAGTTATATTAAAGTGACGAGAAAACAAGTTGTCCTGATGGTAAAAGTCACAGCTACCCACAAGAGTACAGTGCCACACAAAACTGAATCTGCATTGTCCTTGTGACCCAGAGATTTGAGATGTTATGTCCATATATCCAGTTATTATACTGGAAACATTGCATTCAGGACGGAACAAAGTAGTGCTTACACAAAACTGCTTGGCGGTTGAATAAGCGGCAATGGAGTGGTACCACCCTAGTTGTATTCGTCTAAAAAGACTTACCGCTATACAAAACAACATACGATCAATTTTCTTAGATAATCTTGACGAATTTTTTTAATTTTAAATGGTCATTTAAGGATTTAGAATGTTGTTTTTATTTGAATTTGTATTTCAAGAACCTACTAGTTTGGACTTGATATACTGTTGATAAAATAGCTTATGAAGACGGTATCCAAATTAGATTACCGTATCCCTGAAAAAGAGTTAATAGTTCACTCGAACGACCAGTTTTATAAAGCAATATGCATGCAGTATTATTCTTAAATTGCCCCAAAGCACTCATCTCTGTAACAAAACTAGTCGCATGCATTCAAATTGCAAAATTCTGAATAACTCCGAAATTTGCATTCGCTTCTAGTCAAGCACACTAAAAGGGGTTTAATTAAACCACCGTTGATATTTCGTGCATCAATTCCGTTCGCATCAAATATCGGTTGCACTTTTACATATTTTGTTTTGGATATGTGTGGTAGACAGCGAAGTGATTTCACTACATTACCAGTTATTCTACTGCCAAATATAAAAATGTAAGCGTTTAGCGTAATTATTGGCCATAGAAATAGACCAACTTATATCACTGTGTGAAGAGCGCAACACAAAGCACAGGTCGTCGTCGTCGCATGACTTGTTCGTTTAGTCAGTGAATGTCGAAAAAAGAAACCAACCAAACAAGTTAGACTCGCATACTGAGGGTTTCGTAGAAACTTATCTAAGTATATAAACTCAATAGTTCGCCCATCTGAGACTAACTGCATGTGTTTGGTTTTCAAATTGTTTCCTTTATACATTTCATAATTCTAGGTCAAAGAGAAGTTCCCTATACGTTTTGATTCCCTTGTAAAATCGTAAAATATGCGACATATACGGTTTTGCCTTTTGATTGTGTTGACTTACGAGTTCATTTTTTTTACAGTTGAAAAAGACTAGACCTGAGTATTTGATATAAATTTCAGTTTGATATCTCTACGCGCTCCTGGACAAAAGAGTCTAGATAGATAGACGAACAGATGGACAACGAAGTAATCTATGTGAGTTCTATATGAGTTCCGTTCATCCTTTGAAGATACGGAGCCTTAAAAGTGGATAGCTCTTATGGGGTTTAGAATCTTTTGATATAAATCGGTTGCATTGGTGACATTAAAATTTTAGTTAGTATAGAAAATTTCCACGCTGTGATTGGACTTTTTTCTATTAGATATAGTGAGGAGGCAACCTAGTCGTGCGCCTGATGACACCTGCCCATAATAACACAGTAC
>DWHR010000169.1:0-10674 GCA_018248075.1 Eurytides protesilaus protesilaus
ATAAATTAACAAATTCATTGGTGCCGGCACCGGGATTTGAACTCAGGTTGCTCGAGTATATTGAATTAAAAGCGAGCTACCACGGCTCTTATCTTATATGTACTTATCCTTATCTATATTTTAAATATATATTGACATTTATTGTTTTAAACTACTAACGCTACATTCAAATAAAGCAAGTCTACATTATTTTCATGGTAATTGAAGTGGCATAAGTTATTTTTATCTGAAAAATTTCGTTATAAAAATGCGAGTTAAGGGGGGTTTCATTACATTTTACTGTGGTAAAAACGGAACGACGACGGAAGTTGTGACGTCTAGAGTTAAAAAATATGTTAATAAAAAGGAAACACACGTTCTTAAACGATTTTTATATTGTCTTCTACCGTCTTCTCTCCTCTCAACATCACACCACCACAAACCGCACTCTACCGAATATCAGTGTAAAAACATGCTTTTGTAACTGATTTAATGTGATGCTGTAATTGTTTTGGAATATAATTAACTTTTATTCGTTCATTGATAATCGACGAGACGAGCAATTCGGGCGCCTGATGGTAAGCGTCACGCCTGCCCATAACAAATCAGTACCACGCAGAGCGTGCTGGCTATGTGATGCGCTCGTCACCCAGAGATATTAGATGGTCTATCTCTTTGTCTTATGATTTGGTTCAAACCGGAACACAGTAGTGCTTACACATTACTGCTTGGCAGAATATCTGGCAATGCAGTCGGTACCCCAGTCGATCTCTGCAAGTGTCTTACCAACTAGAAAAGGAAAATATGTACAGGTAATAAGGTATTAACTTCTTAATATGCTCAAATTATTGTAACGAACTAGAGGTCTGCTGAAGCTGAAATCAAGTATGATCTAATTATCTTACAAAATACATAAGAGCAGCTAAGTAAATATATTGTTAACAATTTTCTTTAATAAGCTTATATGCTATACGAGGGTGTGTTTGAACCTAACCACTTGCAACTCTGCTTTAAAGTTATTTTATACGAGGCTATTAATTAATGCTATCCCAACTCCATCGGGGTCGCCTAAGTAGCGTTAGTGTAGCGTAGGTGCCTAAACAAAGAATAGGCAACTTTATCTTTAGGAACCATTGCAGCCTAATAGGGTACTGGATAATGAAGGGCCAACAATCTGTGTGAATTGTTTAAACCTTTGTCGATAGCTCCTTCTCGTTTTATTAAGTACAGGATTCATTTGCATTCGCTGATGGCAGTCAATTAGGGAAAGGAATGGATTAATTGAAAGCCATTTAGGGACTTACTTAATCTTACACAAAATAATCATCAGAATACAACTACAATCTTTAAGGAGGAGTTAAGTGACATACGCACACATATAAGAATTATATGTACAAATGTATATGTATATAAAATAGACTTATACTTACGTACTCCCCATTTATTTTAAGTAGCTCCTACGTGTATCTACGAAATCAAAATTACTGCGTCCATTTAATTACTATACCAACCTTACCATGAACCCTGTACATTAAAAAAATCATCAAAACTGATACACAATTTTCTGAGATATCCGGGTAAAAGACATTTTTTTTTTTGTTTAAAGGCTTTTGGATATTCTGACTTTATATTCATGTATCATTAAACAATATGTTTATACTTGTAATAATCATCAATTCTCAAATAATTCTCTTGATTATAAAATACTATTTGCATACTAAATAATACTTTGAATTTAAAATAATTATTACATCACGCAACAAGGGATGTTTAATTTTTTGGTAGAAATATATTTTACAAAAGTACATGTGTTATAATATATGGATGCACCAAACCGACAGGAAATACATTATATAAGGAGCTATGCGTACTTTACTTATAATGAAATCCATTCAGAAACCCACAACGTAAACAGACAGACGAAATTCACCTCTACAATTTTATTATACAACAGATGTTTTGTTGTACCGTTTTAAAGTGGTCTCCAAGTTTGTTAAGAAAGACCATCAACTTGGTATATAAGTTTTCTTCGGTTGTTTATACAACAATTACGGTAAGTAAGTAAGAAGAAGTACTTGAAACGTACTTTGTAAAGTAGTTGGAAGTATTGGACACCTTCTCGATTAATATCAGCTTGTATTTAATTATTCTATGTAGGATAAAGAATGTAGTAATAAAATTGAGAATATTAAAATTTTCCGTTTGTTGTTTGACATCTAATAATTTATTAAATTATTTATAAATTCGGTCGGGAAGAGACTGGCGAAAAACAAAGCAGTTTGCAACGCTTTAGCATAATCCATTAATAACAGGTTCAACCGGAGGGCTGCCAATATAATGGCAGTTCGACAAACTCGTCCTAAACAAAGCTTAGGTTTCCAACTTTGTTTTACAAAATCACTATCGATGCTATTATACTATGGAACGTGTAATGGTGGAACGATCACACATTTTAAAATAAGCCGGGTCGCATTCACGAATAAACACACGAATGTTTAGAAACAATATGTGTAATATGTATGCTTTACGACGATATTGACTTGGCTGCATCACTTTAATCTTTACTCACTTTGGTATATTATTTTCATGTTTTATATATGATACAAAGATATATCTATCTCATATAATCGCGCCTCTTCTGCTGGTGATGTTTTGATAAAAAATAAAGTTATAATTAATATACAAATGTTATGACTATAGGTTTATGACTAATAATTTTAATCGCTTACTTTAACTTAAATATTTTTTAAGCGTATGATTATTGCTTTATTATTTTCATTTGTTATTATAATTGTTATTTTATTTTTATCTTGTAAGAGAATTTCTAAATCCCTTATAATAATTCTGTTATAAATAATATTCATTATGACAGAATTAATGAAACAGATAATGTGTTGTTATGGTTCTCGCAACTTGTAAGTAATACTGTATTCTGGCTTATGGTGCCTGTACATTGACGCGGAGCGAGGTAGCGGAGCGGAGAACCGGAAAAATATTAACCAATACGATTGCATAAAATTACCGCTCCGAGATTTAATGCAATCCTATTGGTTAATATTTCTCCGTTTCTTCTCTCCGCTACCTCGCTCTACGTCAATGGACAGGCACCCTTTAAGGCAAAAGCTAGGAGGAGTATTCCTCCTCCTCCTCGAGTCGGATTTCTCATTATTGAGGGTCGTGATCCTCTTAATGGAAAGTCAGTCGCTCATTTAAGATGTTTTTCCATCTGTTTTTTTCCTTTGCAAGGTGAATTGCATCATGCAGCCTGGTGTTCAACGACAACCGTATTTTATCGGACCACCTAGTTGGATTGCGATCTCTCACAACACAAGCTGTTCGAGGTTATGTCCGTCTTTTCGGGCGATGCGACCAAAGAACTCCAGGATTCTTCGTAGGCAGATCGTAGAAAGCCTAGTTTTAATGTTGAGCTAACGGAGTATGGAAGGATTATTACTGGAAATATAAACAAGCCATCGCTTATCTGTAACTGATAAACACAGCGCTATTTTGTTATTAAAACGTTACCAAATTATAACTATTAATTTGTATCATTCACTTTCTTCGAATAAAATGAAACCCTTGAGTTTTAAGATTTTTACAGAAAAGACTGAGTTTCTTGAATGGCGACGCGTATAATCGGCTCATCTTTGGTTACTTACGTTTATATCTTTTAAAGTACATTTTTCGTACAAACGATCTATTTGTAAACCTCATGGAAACTAACAGGTGCAATCGTCAAACAAATTTTTCCAAACATATATTGATATTTTTTAAAGAGGTCGCGAAGAAAAAATGCATATATTACTTATAGCTCATGATATATTATATTTTTTTAAGAGATTAAGTAACGAAACGAGTCCGCCTATAACAACACAGTGCCCTAAACAGCTCGCTTGGCTCTGTGCTTCGCTCGCCACCCAGAGATATAAATTGGTCTATCCCTTTGCCCTCCTGATTTGGCTGGCATCAATGTCCTTCTAACCGTAACACAGTAATGCTTACTCACTGTTTGGCAGCAGAATATCTGGCAATGCAGTGATACCACCCCAGTCGGACTCTGCAGGAGTCCTACCACTTAGTAAATTCTTCAAAAAATGATTTGTTCTATTTATGAATGTCCATGGCTATCAATTCTGTAGTGTCAAAAATTCCGGCAATTAATTTTAAAATAAAACGCGATAAAATCATTACATAATTACTTTGTAAACGATATAAACAGAGACCCTACTTTTTCTGAATTCGATTAAAATATTATTTTGCTAAAATAAGAATCTTCACAAATAGGGTAAGAACCCCGCAGCTTGAAGGAAATAACTTACGTAAATTTTGTCGAGGGGAAAAATATTTAAGCGGTTTTATCACGCGCCTCCCTTAAAATTAGTTTAGCAAATTTTATTGGATGTGGATAGGATAGGTTAAGCTTTCCAAAGTATATAAGTTTTTTAAAGATTATTAATTCAGTATTGTTGTATATGTCGGAGGAGTTGGAATATGATAAGTTGTTGATTGTAATTAAAGTTGAAAAATATGATACAATTAAGTAACATACAATTGTTTGTTCATATTTGATCTAATATAATCGGTTAGGTTTTGATTTATTAATTGTATCAACGTTATCGATGTTTGTAAATGTTATCATTATTTATTTCTTCAAAGAGAGTAGACTTCCATCTACACGGTAATTTTGATTATCCGATTTAGATCTAGCTGTGCGCTATTCATCCAAAATTATGAGAAGTTCTATCTCTATATTTTTTTTAAATAGAGTAGAGTATTGCCTACACACTATTTTTTTATTACATAAAGTGACATTTTTTTATTAGAAAAATCAAAACGCCTGCCCATAACAACACAGTGCACACGAAACCTCTGCGCTGTGCTCGTCACCCATAGATTTAAGATGTTCTATCTCTTTGTCTAGTAATTACTGGTTACCCTTAAACCGGAACACAGCAGTGCTTACACACTATTGATTGGGGGTTGAATAACTGTCAATGTAGTGACACCTCCCCAGACGGCTGCTGTAAAAAAGTTCTACCACTTGTTAAATGTAATAACGTATTTTTGCTTAAAAGTGTATATTACCATATGGCTATTAATTAATGTTTTCACGATTCAACATTTGGGAGGTCTTATTAACATAGGTTTTGTCTGAACTAAGAATATTAATTTTATTTTATGGCCACCATACTTACCACATATACTTTCGCACTATAGGGCACTAAATAAAAGAGGGCAAAACTAAATAAAAGAGGGAAACACAGAGTACCTTGTGAATCCATAATTTCGTAACCATTTGGTGTGAAAATTATATTAAATTTAGTATTATTTCGCATTTGCTATATAAAATCAACTTGTTTTGTTTGATTTTAATCTATATTGTAATAATTCGTCTTCTCAGATATTTATTATTATTAACCACCTTATCAATTACAATTGGAAAATCGGATGGTAAGCGCAGCACTGGGCCAAGCAGGTTCTGTGTGGCACTATTTTTTTATGGGCAGTCGTGTCGATCATTAAGACTTTGTTTACTACTAAATGTTTTTGTGCACAACAAAATATGTAATTTTGTATTCATCATTATCAAAAATGATAGGACTCTTGCAAAATTCGTCTGGGGTGATACTACTGAAAGTTAGTTTTTCAACTTGGCAGTTGTATAATAATATTTAAGAACCATTATGTTTATAATTTTTGTATATGTAGTAAGCACGATAATGTTGCGGTGATTTGATGACATATTATAGAATGTAATCTATTTATTTATATTTAATAACAACAACGAAGTAGTGAAGAATATTCTTTATCGAAAAGCAAGGTGGAGGCACAAGGTATTTTCATAAGCGAAGTTAACTAAAGGGATCGTTTATTGATATACAGTCGAGTGCCGACCATTTTTACTCCCTTTCTATACCATTAACCACGGCATTCGTGAGTGCAGGATAAGTCATAAGCAGTTTAATGATATACAACATTTTGGTACCATTTTAATTTTTTAACGAAATAAAGAGAAAAGACGAGCAAATCGTGCGTCTGATAGTAAGACTACCCATAACAACACAGTACCACTCAGATCGTGCTTGGCTCTGTGCTGCACTGGTCGCCTAAAGAGATTAGATGGTCTATCTCTTTGCCTTGTAATTTCACAGGCATCATTGCCCTTCAAACCGGAACACAGTAGTGCGTACACAGTACTGCTTGGCGGCAGAATATGTGGCAACACAGTGGTTCCTCCTCCCCAGTCGTAATCTACAAGAGTCCTACCATTTAAAAATCGCAGTGTCAGTACATTATTAATATGCTTTTCTTTTTTTGGATCTATAGTGACGATATGAGTACGTTTAGCGCCTAGAGGTAACAACATAGTGTCACATAGTATTTTGATATGCATCCATCAAAATCCACACGGACAAGTTGAGCTAGGCTTATGCACTGCGCTCATCACGCAGAGATACATAATTGATTTTGCCGCTCAAACCAGAACATGATAATACCTTACTGCTTCGTGGTAAAGGAAATGGCAATGCAGTGATATCAGGCAAACTCTGTAAAAGAGTCCTAACAGTATTAAGGATAACAAAATGTTTAAGTAATAAAAAGAAATTCGTTGTCCGCTTAGAAAGAAGTCATGAACTAGTTTTGATATTAAATTATTAAAGACGTTAGGCCATATCATTTTCCGGGATAACAAGTATCCTATTTATTCATCCCGCTTATTAACTGTGTCTATGTGCCAGATTTTATTTAAATCTTTAAGATATTTTAGCGTGATTGAGTAATAAACATTACAAAAAAATCTATGCTTGTTTTAAAACTTCAAAATAAATTGTATTTTTATTTTTGTTTCTATTTCACTTACTTTTGTCTCGAAGCTAGGTTCAGTTGGATCACGTAACATTAAGGAAACATGTTTCCTAGATTTTAGATTCTTTAATGGAAGACGAGAAACCCTTACGTTTTACTGAGTACTAAGGGTTCCTCGTCATTTAGTTTGAATTATCAGTGTCAGATTTTTTTAGGATTGAATTTATGTTTTTCTCCATATTGTGTATGTATATAATGTCATCAAAAATTAACTTTAACATAGTCATCTTGTTGAATTGAGAACAAATAGGTTTTACATATTCGTTTTAATTTGAACACCGCTGCGGAATACAATGTAGGGACATCCATTATCCGGCGCCGAGACGTGGTCTCTTACTATGGGCCTCATAAGAAAGCTCAAGGTTGCACAGCGAGCTATGGAAAGGGCTATGCTCGGAGTTTCTCTACGAGATCGAATCAAGAATGAGGAGATCCGTAGATGAACCAAAGTTACCGACATAGCCAACCGAGTTTGCAAGCTGAAGTGGCAGTGACCGGGGCACATTGCAAGGAGAACTGACGGCCGGTGGGGCCCGAAAGGTCTTGAATGAAGACCACGTACCGATAAATGAGGCGTAGAACGGCCGCCCGCGAGATGGACTGATGACATCGTCAAAGTCGCGGGTAGTCGCTGGATGCACACCGCCTCCAACCGGTCAGATTGGAGCTCGATGGGGTAGGCCTTTATTCAGTAGTGGACGTCTTATGGCTGAGATGAATGAATGAATGAGTTATGAAAAAGTTATGACATTAAATACATTTAATTTTATGTTTTTATTATATAAGTAATTTAAACCTTCAGCCGATGTATTTGGCAAACAGTTTTAAACTACTTCAAAAACATGTGCGTACTTAATTCTATTTTTTTGGTATGAGTAATCGTTACCAAGTATATATCCATCGATTTTTATTATTCATGTTCTTATTTTTTTAAAAGTTTATATTTTCAAATAATTTAATTATTATCAACTATAAACTTCGATTACTCCTGGGAAATCAATTAGGATATGCACGTTAGTGAAGCTCTTGTAAGATTCATTTGTGGCAAATTTGTATCATTTAATAAAAAGATATATATAACCGTTAGAAAGCCAAGAGTTAGAATATAGGGTTCGTATAATAAATTCAGGTAGCGTAAAAAGGTGCACTGGAGCAGCGAACTGTCGCATCTGGGTCCTTCCGGGTTTCGTGCAGACCGTCTGGATGGCGAAGAATCCATTTTACGATGTCAAGAAACGTTGCGATACATTAAACGTCCTAATGTCACTTTTATTATGCTACTGGAATTACTATCGAGCGGAGAATTATAGCAGTGAGCTATTATGAATTATTTATATTTTGTTCTTCTTTTAAGGAGATCAACCGTCACAATTGCCTATATATACAACACACAACCACACAGCGTGCTTTGCTCTGTGCTGCGCTCGTCACCAACAGATATGAGATAGTCTATCTCTTTGCCCTGTTATTACAATGGCATTATTGCCCTTCAAACTGAAACTCAATAGTGCTTATATGCTTAGATTGTACCGCCCCCGTTGGACTCTGCAAGAATCCTACCACTTACCAAGTTGGTAACAGACCAGGCGATTCAACTGATAATACTAATATTTTACCTGAAATAAAACACAAATATTAAATACTTACCTTATTAAAAGTTGTCTTGATTCAGATCCGCTTATTATCTCTCTCTTCTCCTCTCTATTTCCATATATCTTTCTCTGTCTCCCTTTTTTTTGTGTCTACCAGGTAGGGCCATCCAAGGTATAATTATACTTGGTAGCGTTCTAGAAATCACCGAGTCAAAATCGTTACCAAGTATATATAAGTGATAAACAAATTAATCAAGCACTCCGACTAACGCTTCCCATTAAGTATAGTTACCGTTTATCCAGTAAATAAGTGTCAAATTCCTAGGGGTATTATTAGAAATTAACTTCCATTCTGATTGTCTATAAGGTGGTAATATCGGTTTCAGAACCAATAAAGGCAATAACATTAGGCAATCTCATTTTCGGACATATGTTTAGAATCGACTATGAGGAGGACTAGGACTATTATGAGCCTGAGCTTTTCTACCCGAATACATAGATACAAAATCGTTGCCGTGTATCTACAACTACAACATTAATAAACTCTCTTAGTTTAAAGAATAACTTTCTAAAAATATTGCCAGTTTATCTATATCCCAAATTGGAAAAATTTGATAAACAGTAGCCTTCCTCTCGACACACGATTTCATTCAAAATTTAGGATTGCGTTCGAGAACTAGTTAATCAGTAGAGTGGTTGACTAGTAGACCAATTGGCTAGTTCGCGAACGCAATCCTCAATTTAGAATGAAATCGAGTGTCGAGAGTAAAGCTGCAGGTCTTTCTAATGCGATAGATTTTAATAGTTGATCAAAACGTATAAACTTGATTTCCCATATTTGTCCGGGTTACGTAATGTACAAAGTGCTGTATTCCATCTTAACCATCTTTTTCATGCGAATGAGAATTTTTGCACATTTAATTGAGCATAATCTTTTGGGTTCGTTGACAACCGCTACATTATCAAACTTCGAGCCTTTGTACTTTATGACTCGTATCTATTAAGTTCAAGTACAGCTTCTGGATTGCGAACGGAGGGGAATATTTAAAACACACCAGAAGCTGAGAAGAAGTGAGAGAGCACTTTAAGTATCCTTTCATTGTGCGTAGAAGAGTACTCGGCGCCGCTAGCTTCTTCCACCGATCCAAATAATAAAACAATTTCCTTTTTCAAAATATAAAATGCATAATTTACTAGTAATAGTTGCGCTTAGCGGAATTAAGACCCTAATGATTTCAAAAACTCTAACGAATCTTCTCACACATCGGATAGCTCCAATTGGTGGACAAGAAACTATCAAGAAAGAGAAAAGTGTACGAAAATTGTGACGAAGAAAAGAGAAGGACAATAAGCGTGATAAAATCAACTTACGCTACTATTGATCTAATATTCTTCAAATTACCTATAATGGACCCTTAATATGTTATCAACCGCTAAAGGCTACCTTCTACTTTTGCAAAACTTGGTACTTCCTAGAACGAGATTGCCTTTTAGCAGCACGAGTTCTTATGAAACATTAAGTTGTTGTATCACGATGTGTCACCACCTCCACTAACATGATATACAAATGAGATGGTAGTAAGAAAACTCGCATACTTTAGAAGAAACAAATATGACGGGCGATCGGCATTGTCAAACATAACAAATTATAAAATGAATGCTACTGTAATTCAAACACAAGATCGGACGTCCACGCACTTAGCCACTATTATTTTTTAAGTCATGTAATTCAATATTGCAGTTTTTGTTTTTAGGCATTTTTCCACAATAAAAAATTTCCTTACTCACTTTGTATCCTTCAAGCTATAGTTGTGCTAAAAGTCAGGAGACAGTAGTAAAGTTATAACATTTGTCTACTTTTTTTTAATTGTTTATTTTAGGGGTGGACACAAATGGTCGGATTCCGGATTAGATTTCCTGATCAGGATTTCGGACTCGAAAACCTGAAAGCTACAAAATATTCAAAAAGGTGCACATTATTTGTTGAATATTTTGTATGTAACTTTACTGAGAAGTAGGACTCTTGCAAAGTCCGACTGAGGCGGTACCACTGCATTTTCAGATATTCTTCCGCAAGAAGTAGTCTGTAAGAACTACTGTGTTCCGGTTTAAAGGACAATGGAATTACAGGGCAAAGAGATAGACCACCCAATATCTCTGAGTGAAGAGCGCAGCACAAAGCCAAACACGCTCTGTGTGGTACTGTGCTATTATGGGCAGGTGTGACGCTTACCTC
>DWHR010000170.1:0-10667 GCA_018248075.1 Eurytides protesilaus protesilaus
TGGTTATATTACTATACAACAAACGACAAACAATAAAAGAAACATATGTACGCAAAAATATTCATGGCTCCATATTAATAATGGACATGCACGGTATCATAATGAGCTTATAAAGGAAAGCGGCGGCCTCTTATGCACCACTACATTAATCGTGCAATGGCTTACCTTTTCTACAAAAGTTCTTTAGCACTTATATATTGACCCCATAGTTTTACCAAAATATCACTGAAAACACGAATTAATTTTTATTTATTCACATTTTTTCTCAATTAATAATTGCCCGAATTCAAAAATCATTCAACCCAAAACATTCCTTAACAATTTCGCCAATCGAGTAACTCTTTGGTAGTAGGTAGTAACTCTTTTTGTCGGCTCCGGAACGACCTACTGCGATATCATATTTATTATATGCATAACATATAGAAGCTTATATACTTTTAAGGAGAAAACAATTAAACCTATTTTTTGCTCGGATAAGGACGGAAAATGATACAAAAATTAGGAGGCACCATATCTGTGTAATCAACCATTATAATATTGTACGTACTATATATAAAGACTTACCAAGAGTTTTCAATCATTATAGATATGTAAAATATGGCTAAAGCTTAGAATCTTATGATACAATCATTACTTACTTATCATAAGTGAGTATCAACCAATATTAAACCCACACGTTTACGTCTGTAAAGTATTCTGTTATTGAATATGCTTTACTCAATAATACATCTTGAGTTTTTTTTTAATTGATTTTATGGGAAAATTATAATAAATTACGGTATTTTGTTACCGCTTAGATTATAGTGTCATACGGAATTTCACGACTTTATAAAGTTAGTATATCCATGAAAAATAGAAATAGTATTAATATGATTACAAGCAGTTCTGTGTGTTAGAAATGCTACTATGAATGGCCTGCGTGATTGTTCACATCTTGATGATGAATGTGCTTGGTCGACTCAACTGCGGCCCCTAAGTACCAAATAAATTTGAACAAGTCCATTGGGGTCCTTTCAGTTTAAAAAACAGTAGTCAGGAAAGACGCAGGAGACTAAATGCGAGGTTGCGGTGGTACACATTGTGGCGTTGTTTTTGACCAAAAAAATTACTTAAGAGAAACGATGAGTGAGTAAACCTTGTTTTATCGAACTTGTCTTGGTTTTTCCAACCTTGGCTCCTCCGTGTTCTTCCATTGGGATGATTTGGCTTTGGTATTGACAACATGCCCATATTAAGCAAATCAGGATTTTTATTGAAATTAGTCATCAATTCTTGAGCGATGCTTTTGCGATGGCTCTTTAATTCAAAATCACTTTTAGAACAAACTTTGCTAACAAAAGTCTTATTCCCGAGACATCAGAAAAAAATACAATCTACGAGCCAACCAAGATTTCGCCATCATCAGCGATCTCTCCAGGAGCGATTCGATCATTCATTTTCTTTTCCAAACTGAGGTTCATTATGGTATCTCTTTTCGAAGAGAAAGGAAGAGCTTATAGCTGACGATTTTTTAAATGTTTTGACCTGCATGAAAAAAATTGTTGCTTATCCTTTTATCCTATTTTTCGACGGCAAAAATCACAAAACAAGTCAAACACCTCTAACAAATAAACAAAGAATACTATGTAAGGGAAACTGTGAACATACATTCAAGACGACTATCATAACATGAAACATAACGGTATGCACTTTGGGAATAAATAAAAGTTCGCAAAATTGACGTCATTTCTAGTGGAACCATCTGGGAAATTACGAGAACAGAAAACTGTAATTGTGCAAAACGTACACGTAAAGTTAAAATTTTCAATTTGGTATCCTAAAAATGTATGTTTGTATAATATCGATATTTCCCCTGAAATTAAAAGATAACGACAATCTGTGCAATTAAGTCTGAATCGTGTTACTACCTGAAGGCAGATGAAAATAAAAAAAAAATATATTGAAACAAATAATCATGGAAATGCCAAAAAAAAAACAGTTCGTTGCCAGGTTACTGTTTGAAATAAAATAAAAAGAATCAAGAAAGTTTTACAATATTATGAAGGGTAAGGTAGTAGTATTCAAAACTAAATGAATTAGCAGGAACGCATGCAACATTGTTTACAGCATAAATAAATGTCAAAAACATTCGATAGCAGATCATTTTTATGTTGTTATATCAGCCAAAAGGAAAGTCGACGGTTGCTCTTTTAAAGCACATAGATTAGCTATCCTACATGCTAGTCTATTTACCTAATATGTATAATACATTTTGATCTACCATAAACTCTTAAGTAGTATACTAAGTTTTTTTTTATAATAAGTTATAAAATATTTTTATTTCAGTTTTGAAAGTCCCAAGTGGTAGATTCCAGATATCTTGTGGAGTCTTCTTATATATGCAAAATACAGGGCCGGAGTAAATTCGGATTTGTTTACCTTTTGGACACAAAATAGAGCTCGCTAGAGATAGCATATTTTTATTTGTAGTATTTAACGAGTGTTTGTTACTATTTTTACATAAGTATTAACACCATGTCAGATAAATTAGATATAACAGAGTATTTAGTGTGAGGCATTTGTTAGAATACAATTATTTTTAAGACATTACCCTACATTAGGATTCCGAAAGACACTGGAAATAACTAAAATATACGAGTCGACCTGTATTAAAATCCGTTAACTGTCTTACTTTTTCACTGCAAAAGTAGCAGTGCCGAATTAACCGTGATTATTCAGAGATGTGCGTTCGACTGGAGTTTTTTCTTCTAAAATGTCTGAGAAATCAATCGAATCGGAAACAGCAATCGTATGGATTAGTTATTTAAAACTTGCCGTTTGCTGACGGAGTATTTCGTTTAACAAAAGGGACTCGATCAAAAACAAACTATTTATAAAACAACTGCTCCAACAACCCTGTTCATTTCATAATGTAAATTATCTTGCAAAAAATACACTGCTTTGATATCGGTGACTAGCAGAAAATATAGCCATTTCATATTTTACTCTACAACTTATTCCATTTTTTACGCAAATGTATCATTATGCTAGAGGTTAGCAGAAACTAATGCTGCGTTTGATGGTTCGCTTGAATAGGGCAGTAACAACACTTATAGAAAACAACGTAGTTTATACTTTTCGCCCAAGAAAATAGTAATATCTTTGATAATATTTAACTTATTGAAATCAATGATTTCCGTACCACTTTCTACACTGTTGTTTTCAACTCTCATAAAATATTTACCATCGGTCTCCTGAATGTATATCAATACAAACGCGTTGTTATTGGTGCCAATTTGAAAATTTTATCACGTCGTTAAACCAACAGAGACGAAAGCATGGCGAACGTTACTAACGGTATCTGGCTAAATGTGTGGAATAATTTAACATTCATTCGAGTGCCACATCCTGCTACTATCGCATATGAATGCTTAATTCTGCTATGATTCCGTAAGGTTTTTCTCGTATTTGTGATAAGTACCAATACTACAATAAACCAAACTTATTTGCAGCACGAATACCACTATTACATATGATATAATATATTTTTAAGATGAGAGAAAACAGATCAAAGATAATCAATAACAGTGCCCTAATATTTAAAGTTATTAAAACTAAGCCTATTAAATGCCGTGCATGCCAACTTTTTATATCTGGCGTTATATATGATTATACAGTGTTGATATCAAGCAATTTATTAAGACAGATGTTCTAAAGATATATACATGAAATGAAAATGAATCAACATGATTAGAGAATTTATTATAGATCTCGGCTATACATTACCAAGGTTACCGATTGCTTTATTAAGTAATATTACAATTCAATGAAATTTGTTTTTAAATAAACCTTTATTAGTAATATTATATTAATTTTTCTTTTTCATTAGTGAACTAATTTTAAGAAAGGGTTAATTATAATTTATTTAGGACTTATTTATCTTTATGGGGCATTATATTTCAACATAAATTATATATATTAAATAAAAAAATTAAATTCTGATAATGCAGTAAAATTGTCCTTTTCCGAATTCATAAGCTCGTTCACCAGGTTTTTATACCACCGGACTGAACAATGTGCCGCTTTAATGGCAACAATGTGTTGACAATTTGGGTGTATACGTTGATAAGTAAAATTGTTTCTTATGTTTATAAATTGTAAGCAAACTTTGCCTATCTTTACGACCTAATATGTATATATCAAGTGTTGCCAGTCGTTTACAACCACGACGAAACTAGTATACCAAAACTAAATATCATCGGAAAAATTAAAAATAAAATCTTCATTACTATTAAATTACCTAATTTAAATTTTAAATTACCTTAATAAATAGGGTCTAACAGTTGTATAAGTATTATTTGTTTTCAACACTTCTTTGAAACCAACACAAAAATCGAGACAGTTATGAATAAACATAATTTAATATTTATTCATCACGATTGACATTTAATATGTCTCCTTACTCAAAGAGGAAATAGACATAACAAAATAAATATTCCTAATTAATTGCTTGTTTTTCAAATGATTCTTCAAACAGACTCAGTTATGTCTAACCTAGAATAGACAAGCAGCAAATATTTAGAAAGGGAAAAAAAGTAATTTTACTATGCAGCGTACCTGGCTACATCTTTCTTAACTTATATAACATATTTTTTCTTTATTACAAATACAATATAAACGTTAATAAGATTTTACCTTGTTATATAGCACAAGGAACATCCTTGCTGCGTAAAGGATGCCACTGAAAGAAAGCCACTTGAAGGAAGTGGTGGTAGTTACGAAATTTTCTTGGGGAGTCTTGTAGTATCTCCAATGGAGCCTTTTCTTTTTCCTTATGATATACTGGTCACCGATATTCTGTATTGGCAGATCCTGATTGACGTATACATAAAATGCTTTATTCAATTTCGTCAGAGAGTTTTTATATTGACCAGTACATTTAAAGACATGTTGATGCCGTTCATTATAGTTATTTTTATTACTATATTTGAACCACGCTACCTTTCTTTACCTTGATTGCTCATTTGTTATGTTTCAAAGTCTAAACATCAAAACATTATATCATAATTTATTTGCGTCCACACACATGTCCGAGCAAAGCTATTACTTGATTAACATATCCCATTACATAATACATATTCCAAGATACCTATATGGTAATCTTAGATATGCATAGTAATTACTTGTTACCTTACCAATAAATTAACACTTTACTTGAATGTATTTATTAAATTTCATCGATAATAAAAATTCCATACTGCAATAAAACAGAACGCAATGTATATTAATTTTTTATTTTTACGTTCCAAATACTATAATGAAATTTTCACCGCGTTTTGTTTCAAGAATCAACGAAGCAGTGGATCGTT
Source organism: Eurytides protesilaus protesilaus (assembly GCA_018248075.1). NCBI lineage: Eukaryota > Metazoa > Arthropoda > Insecta > Lepidoptera > Papilionidae > Eurytides > Eurytides protesilaus. Next base: position 5,349 of record DWHR010000170.1, read on the forward strand.
AGATATTTTTGTATGGGCATAGTTTTTTGGCCGACACATTTGAAATTGCTACATTTTATTTTAAAAAATGACAAATGGTAAAAGTGATGCCAAGCAGAAATGCTTGGCATCATTCATCAATTTATTACATATGATACGTTTTTAGAGAAAAATCGCCATATTACATTTGGCGATTTTTCTCTAAAACCGCTTTGAAAAAATTTGAAAGTTAGGCAAGCTAGAGTTTGCTTTATCACGATTATTATTGTAAAAAAGTGAATCACATATTAACAGTAAATCCTAATGATATAACACCTATAATTACGTTAAAATATCCTATACTTAATAATATTTTGTATACAAATTATCAAATAACTTTTGAAACGACTACAAAGAGAAATAAGTGCAAAAACATAATAAAAAAAATTGTTTAATTTTTTTTAATGTATGTTACGCGATGTTTCTGCCAATTGACAACTGATGGACTAAACGAAACGCCTGCTCAGAACAACGCAGTGCTACACAAAACCCGCTTGACTCTGCGCTCGTCTGTATGCTCATTAATTACAATGGCATTATAACTCTTCATACCGGAACACATCAGTGCTAACGCACTCCTATTTGAGAGTTGAATAATTAACAATGCCGTGGTATTGTGCCAGAAGAACTCTGCAAAAGAGTTATAAAACTTATTGCATGTAAGATTGGCCATGGAATGAAATACTTTTAGATTTTTTGAAGTTGGTTGGTAGTTTTTATACAAAATTACATTGTGCGATTTTTACGCTATCCCAAACAATTGTAGCTAGCAGCAACCTTGCGTGTCGTTCCATTGGAAGTGTTTTCTTTACGCGTTTTTTATTGAAGCGAGCACTGAATGGATCTGTAACGAGCATTTTTGTTTCGGCAGTTTTTGTGTAAATAAGTACTTGTTCCAATATACCAATTTTGCTACAGTATTATTAACGTTCTTAAATAAGGAAATATGCTTGATAAACTAGTTGTTCCAAATGTTCAAAACCTGTAATTATTTTAATGACATAAAAAATAAGAAGCCTATTTATTTCTAACAAGATATATTATATAATAGAAATTTACCGTTTATGTTTCTTATGTTTAGTAAAATATAAAATGAACTATTATATGGATTTTATCACGTTATTACTTTCACATGTACGTCCCCAAAATATTAATGATAATCCCAGGAATTGCGCCGTGCATAACATTAATACAAGAAATACGAGTTTTTCTGCCTACAACTCGTTTAAACGAGTCAGTAATTCTTTTTATGGGCAATGTAAACGTTTTTGCAATCGAGTTCAGAAACCTCCTATTGCCAAATTAAAAAAAAAATTGTAAAAGGCCGTTTGTGTACTAAAGGCACACCATGGGAATAAATGATGTATGTAGACATAACTATTATTAAAGAAAAAAGAATTCAAGAAGGCATTTTTCCCAACAGGTGGTAGATGTTATTTATATTGACTTCAAAAAGAGATTATAAACCAATCCAATTTTGAATAAACTTTTTTTGACTTTGACTTTGACTTCATCTCTTATATGCGCTGCTAGAAAAACGTTTCATGTATTAAGCTGTGTTCTCATGTCATCTACAAAAGCTAATTTTTATCTATTTCTACATAAGATCCCTTATTTTCCGATTTAACTCTTCATTTTAGTAATAACTATAATATTCAATATATTTATTTTCTGCGACTCTTATATCAGGTTATAATCGGCTTACGTCCATCATGCCCCAGAGCGCTTTGGTATTAAGTACTTTTTCCTTATGCGGTATGAATCGTATACCTTTCTCATAAAAATATTAAATTTATCTTATAGCGAAATATAAGTATATCGGGAAATTTTTAGTTCAGTGTCTTCAGAAGGGGACAAAATTCTTATGCTTAGTCTTCTCGTGGGTTCACGAAAATGGTCTTGAATCCTGTCAAACTTATCGGATTATTACTTTGACTTGAATCGCTTATGAAATTACTAAGTTGGCTTACGTTACGGATTTCGAAACTAGAATGAACTAAGAACATAGCGTGAACAAGTAAGATTGTTGATTGATATACTAGACAGATTGTTGTAAATATAGCCTACATGAGAAACACTTATACCAAGATACTTTTTAGTAATCTGTTCACATTAATATGTGGATGGTTTTAAAATGAAATCATTTATAAACCTACAAGAGCATGGAGGCTGTTGCACAATTTTCATTAATAAATGTTCTACGCCACAAAGTAAATAATAAGATGGAGGAGATGGAGTTAAAGTTTAATATATAACGAAGAATACAGATAAATATGTCAAATAACAGGTTTATAGGTGGAAAGTAAATTATTTGAACTAATAAAATCACTTGTGATCGCCGACATGTCCAAAATCTAAATTTATTTTGCAGTTATTTTGTAAATGTTTGTTCTTGTTTGAGCTTTATCCATGTTCTTGTTAATAAGTTCTAAGACCAAAAATACACGTTTACAAATTGTTTTATATAGAAAAAATAGTGTGAATATTAAACGAAAATATATCTTTCTCTACAATAAGTGCGCATTATTTGTGGCTAGGATTCGAACATCTAAATGTCTCTAGAGCATATTTGATTTTTTTTGTAACTATTTTCTATAAATATTATTTAGTACAGACATTTAATAATAGAAAGTGAAGGTTAATTCACCAAGTGGACTTTAATAACTTTTAAAATAATCCCTACTGTAAGCCGTTCAAAGCACATTTCTTTAGAAGTTAGATTAAGCTCTAAAGTAAGTATTGTAAAGACGGATAAAAGTATTAGTTAAAACTTCAGCCATTTATGATAATAGTTAAGAGCAGTAGATATGTGTATGTATAGTTGGCAAGAAACTAAATTAATTTTATATTTTATGAGTTAGCTATTCTATGCTCTCAATTAGTTTCTCAAATATTTTTGTCTTGTCTAGGTGTTGCATTTATCAACTACCCACGAAATAGTGCTGTGCCGTCTACAGAATTTATATTTTGTACTTAAGTATACATTTTAGTGTAAGGTCTGTTCAAAACTATACAATTTTTACTGGTTTCAAGAACAAAGTACCATTGAATTTAGGTTCTGTGATGATTCAATTGGTTGATTGAAAAAAATTATTCTACGTCACTTTTATTTCCAAAAACTTTATGTTAGACCACAAATAAAAGGTCAGTGCTGTACGTTGCACCCCTGTTTTATTTTTAAAAGAGAACCAAGGAATAAACGAAGATAATTTTAGATTTATAAGTAAAAATTGAATAATGAAGCTTATTATGTGGCCATCCAATATGGTATGAAGGCTAGCTAGCTGTTGTTATTTCACAGACTAGAAGACAACCATATAGAGAACGCCAAGAAAGTGAAGTACCTACTTTTATGGGGAAATCAGTAAAGGGATTAATGGGCGTGAATGACAATGCTTATTACTGAACCTTTTACTTATTTAACAAACTTTTTTCAAGCTTGCAGTTTAAATGCGCGTATTTACACGCGAGTGGAGTGTTTTGCATTGTTATTTATATATATATATTTTTAAATTGGATTGATTGTATATATAACGGCGGCGATATATATACAAACAATACAATTTTAAATAAATGAATATTGGTACTCGTACTAATGTCAATATCTTTTCTACCTTTTAATTGTTGCTAGGAGATTTATGAAAGGTAAAGTTTGTAAAAAAGAGGCGAATAAAACTTGCGCATAATCAATTTTATTTCGAAAAATTAAATTTTCAGCATATCACCTTTTGTTTTATAATACATTCAACTGTAGGTTATATGACATGAAAACAAGATAACGATAGCGTAGAGCTAACATTTAACTAAAGTAATAAACTTCACTGAATTTGAAACTAAAGTCGAACAATGTCGTCAGTCAATGCTTTATCTACAAAAGCAGCTGTATTAATTAACGAACCGGCCTTAAGCTCCTAAAACTCAATTACGATTTAACTTAAATCTGTCACCCTAACTCTAAATGTTGCTTAGCCATACCTCTATTTTATTTATATTAAATTCCCGTATAAAAAGTATCCTGCCAATATTGCGCTATAGTTTTACATTATTCTCATTTATAAAAAGTAGACAGCATAACCATCAAGTTCTCACCTATGCACATAATATTTTTTGATGAGTGTTGGTGATTTATTTTATAAATTTGCAGGATATTCCGTAACATTACAATTAATCGATTGAGGTCTGCAAGCCCTCATTTTGCCGACATGCGCCTGATGTTAAATATCGAGGGAGTTTTAGTCGAAGTAAATTTAACAAAACCCGTCTTTGCTCAGAGTTTAGGTATGCGTAGGCATTTCCCCAAAGTAAAATAAAAAAGGGTATAATGGCTCATCCATAAGATCAATAGGCGTGTATCAAATCAAATCAAAATATCCTTATTCAAATAGGTCTATATAAAAACATTCTAATCATTCGTGAGGAAGCTAGCAACGGCTCGTAATGAAATCTGCTGAGAAGAGTCGGCAAGAAACTCAACAGTTGCCCTTTTAAAACACATATCCCGAGTCAATTAACTTAATTCCACACATTTTAATCTACCAGAAACTGTTGGTCAATATTATATGCTTTTTGTAACAAAATATTTTTAATTTTAGTTTTAAAAGGTACAAGTGATAGATTCAAGAAATCTTGTTGAATCGGATCACGTACGCATAAACTCAGGCCAATGAATTATTTGTTCGCCTTTTTGAGACGAAATCTATATGTAATAAGCTTATTTTTATTTCTAGTACTTAACGTGTCTTTGTCATTGTTTTTAATATAGTTATTATTATTTTTTCGGACAAATAATATGTTTCAGAGTATGTGTTTTGAAGCAACTGTCAGAATTCAATTGTTTTTAAAAACATCTCCCAGAGAATTTCAAGCTCTCAAATTGTAGATAGCGCCAAAAAGACAGTTCCAGTTTCTTGTTGACACTACTTATTAGTTGAAAGAAGTAATCGTAAAAAAAATACTAAAAGGTCGATGTGATGTCACCGCGTCTTATTTCTCCCCAGTCGTGCTAGACATCTGTTCCATCGGCTTATACGTAACAGTTAAAGAATAGGAAGTGCAGCTGTATCTGCACGAACACTTGTACATTATATTCTCTATTTATGCTACTACTAAATAGACTATAAAATTCCAATCACTTTTTAAATTCAAACAAAAGATATAGAGTGAAGGCTAACTATATTTAATTTAAACATTTTTTTTATAAAAGAATATAAGTACTGAAACCTGTTGAATATTCCGAACCTCTCAAAAAAATATTATTTGCATTATGCTAGAAAGTTTCTACGTACTAAAAAAATTAAAAGT
>DWHR010000171.1:0-10651 GCA_018248075.1 Eurytides protesilaus protesilaus
CTCCACTTATGACAACAAATATTATGTCCGAGGTTAGATTATAATAACCACAATAATTATTTTTAATAATAATTATTATTCAAATTATTTTAAATAGCATAAGAAACAAAATAAATAAATAGATTCGATAAATTAAAATAATAACATAAACAAATCACATTGGTTTCATTTTATTTATACGTAACATTTTTTTGACATTTCAGCCGCTCCGCTTGTGACTAAGTTCGTTGTAGTTACCAGTGCGTCCCTCGAGCAACTTTTTATTATGGCATTCGTTGCAAACCCGTTTGTCGGTTTAGTGTTATGCGCTATGTTGCACCAACCTTACGGGAATTGAAGTTGGACTCAACAGAGTAAAGACGGCCTAAGAATTAAGACTTGATACACATATATAGCTTCGTATTATGTTTAGTAACATTATAAACTTTGTTACAAGACACTCATGTTTTATGAACTTTTATAGGTACAAGCAATATACAACTATGAGCCTAACCAAAGTACAATTTCATTAGCGATATTGCTAGTAGAAAAGTTCAAAATGTATGAAACTGACATAAGTTCTCGAAATGTCACGTGACACGATTATGTCAGTTTCATACGTTTTTGACTTTTCTACTAGCTATATAGCTAATATATGATATATTACAATAATGAATACATATACAAGGTGGCTTCGTAGACCTGGATTTTGTTAATGAAACGTTTTTGCCTCTCCTGTTATTATATCGCTCAATTTATCGTCATTACGTTTTAGGTACAAAACAACAGCCAGATAATAACAAAAATCACAATTTTTTAAAAAAGGAATAGTTAAAGGATAATTTTTCGGTTATTGTAAATGTTCAATTAATAAAATAATTTTATTGAGTACAGTTAGAAAGAAACTTTGTAAATAATATATTCCGGGATTAGCCAAAAAAATTGAACAAGCCACAATAGGTTATAGTGAATCAGTGAAGTAAAATTCCGGAGACGTACCGTCCGTAAAATATAATTGTTATTGGACATTAAACTTCGAAAATATCCCAAGGAACTTATTGAAATGAGTAGAAAATGTATGTTGAGGATATTTTTAGATTTATTTATAGTCGGCTATAATTTATTAGTCAACTATATTGGTTTTATCCTAAGGAACAGAGATGTGGGAAATTATTTAAAGCTTGAGATTATCTTATATTCAGTTCATCACTTTAAGAGATTTACGCTAAGAGATTTACTTCTTTTTTATAACAATTTATAATGTAATTAAGGTATACTAATAAAATAAAAATCATGAAAGAAGTAGCCATATTCAGAATTTATTGCTGATGTTCGTTACAGGAAGATATCACATGCGGATTTACGTAATTAGAATATACTATTTCCTATACTTGCATTAAATTGGCTGCCAGTCTTATAGTCTCTCGTGGGAAATATTCTGTAATGTGAGTTGAAATGTGTTACGCGTCTTAGGGTTTCAGATGTGAATTCGTAAATTATAAAACACTTCACAGTCTTCAGACGACGCAATTAACTAACATTAAAATGTACTTTCCATTTCTACGTATGTAAGTAATTAAAAAAAAACATGAATGCTGGGTGAGCGACATATTTTAATGACGCTCATGATGGTCCTTTTTTACCCCATTTTCCAAAGAAACTTCTCTCGGGTAAAACTTGAGAAATTGTCAACATTGCAAGACAGTGTAAGTGCGGAATATTTTAACTATTGAGAATCGAAATAAGTTGAATCAAAGGCTATACGATTTCTGTATATTTGTCATGTGGTTATTCATATAACATATAACATATAACACATACCACATAATATAAACCTAATGGAAATTACAATAAAAAAAATATATGTATTCCCTCTTATGCGCAGTATATAATATATCTCGGATATTCCTTCCAAGGTTAAATTTTAAATGGGAATTACGTTAATAAAATTCCATGTGTATAAACATACATAAAAATAAATATTTATTACGGAACCACTAGGCGCACGAACAATGACTATACATGACTGTTTTATATAATGGGTCAGTGTCGAGTGACGGTCACGTAATGCTTACTCCTAAAGTTATGGCGCTTGGAAATACAATACATTGTATGCAAACACGCTTTGTAATGGTACCTATGGTTACAGCTGAATTTTATAATGAACGGATCAGTTTTGTTGTTTGCGAATAATTACAATGAAACGCACCTCAGCGGAATGTTCTAAGAGTTCTGAGATGATAACGACACTTTTTCTAAGTGGTAGGACTTGCAGAGTCCGACTGGGGCAGTACCACCGCATTGTCAGATATTCTGCCGACAAGCAGCGGTGTGTTAGCAATACTGTGTTCCGGTTTGAAGGGCAATGATGCCAGTAAAATTACAGGGTAAAGAGATAGACCATCTAAGATCTCTGGGTGACGAGCGCCGCACAGAGCTAAGCATGTTCTGTGTGGTACTGTGCTGTTTTGGGCAGGCGTGACGCTTACCATCAGGCGCACTTTATCTCGTAAAAAAAAACGGAACTGTATAAGTAACAGAACAGACATTTTGTATTTCACGTTAGTGGATACCTATATTATTGTTATTCATACTCGGCTAAAGGTGGTGTATGTAAAGATGGTAAATAATTTGCAGTCAAGATTGTACCACAAGTCGCAGAATCAAAGAATCGCGGTTCAGAAATATTTCATATTCCTTTCCAATATATGTTGCAATACTCTACACAATTGACAAAAAAGTGTGTATAGGCTTTGGGTTCATAAGAATAGGTATGCGAGTATTATTCCACTAAAGTACTAAATCTCACTATAGAATTTTGATGTCATACTTGGTTTCGAATTTCGAAAAATAAAAAGCAATTAATTCATCATTTTGCAGCGATAGGACTGTATTATTGGCCTTGGGTGGTTCCATTGCATTGCAAGTTATTCTAACGCCTATCAGTAATATACAAGCACATTTTTTTACGCGATAAAATGACTAGACGAGCAATTCGTCCACCTGATAGTAAGCGTCACGGCTGCCCATAACACAGTAGCACACAGAGCGTGCTTGGCTCTGTGTTGCGCTCGTCAACCAGATACATTAGATGGTCTATCTCTTTGACCTGTAATTCCACTGGCATCATTGCCCTTCAAACCGGAACATAGTAGTGCTTGGCGGCAGAATATCTGGCAATGCAGTGGAACCGCCCCAATCGGACTCGGCAAGAATGCTACCACTTAGAGAACATAATAGGTCATTAAGCGCATCCAAATCTGTTTGATAAGGGCGTGATAAGTGATCGAACGTTTGTAGAAAATAAAACGAGGTAAGTATATTGTAAATTATCATGCTTATGCGTAGACGAGACTATGAAATAAATACTTAAATGCAGCTGACGATAGAATTGGGTCTTGATTAATTCAGACTATTTGGCTTTGAAACCCGAAACATTGACTCCGGTTTGTATAATAGTCAATTAATTTGACTTTCGATTTTAACTCTGTACCACAGCACAGTAGTACGAAGAATTAATGCTTTTAATTGAAGTCTGATACCATTGTATTATCATTTAATGATATAATGACTGCTGCATAGTGATTAATTTGTTGTTTTTTTTGCTAATGGTAATTATAAGTTTGTAATGAACTTGTATTTTTTTAATGTAAACAATTAACAGTGGGATTGTATATTTCAGATCAACACATTTCTTTTATTAAGTTCGCTCATTAAAAATAACTGCTCACTTAAATTATTATCTCGGATATAAAAATTGTTAAATCTGTCATAATTACTAAGTAGTCTCTTGTTTTATCGTACTACTAAATCCAGTAAAAGACAGTAATGATAAACTACAGCTATGCCTACAAGTTTTTTTATTTGTTAAATCAAGAATTTACCGTCTTTGTTGCATTTATTACACTTTCTTATGAACTACTAGGTTATTCTTGCTATTTCGGTTGCGCGGGTATTGCTTTTACATATTTTCATTTTTCGCAGCACAGAACCAAACACGCTCTGCTTTGTACTGTGATGTTATGGGCAGGCGTGACGCTTACCATGGGACGCACGACTTGCTCTTCTCGTCACTTTATCTCGTAAGAAAAAATGTAAATATATAATATCTCGTCAAACATCAGGTATCTTGAGCTATCCTTTTCACAGTCACATGACTTTTATAAAATGATGTCTCCTGTTTCAGTTCTAGTAATATATTATACCAAAGATTTAAAGTAAGTTAAGAATCACAAGCCCTTGACTTTTACTAACAGCATTCATCCTTTTGAATTTTAATTTGTGAGTGAAGTAAACACACATCTTAAAGGTTACCGACGCACTCGTAACGCAAAAGTTATGGATCATTTAACATCAGGTCATCGCCTGTTCATTTGCCACTTCACGCGTGCTTCTTATGTGTTAGAACAAGTATTCCATCCACCAAATAACTTAATAAAATACTTAACAAATCTAACCGTAGAACAAAACGTGTGCTTCCCCTATATATGTGAGTATTAGAAATATCCTTCCACCAAGATAACCATGAAAACGATTTTAAGTAATAAATATAAATACTTAACATAGTAGTGCAAAAGCAATTTTTTTATTTAAAAAAAACTGACCTTAAAACTGTAAATACCTGAATCAAACACATTTCACATTTGATCTTAATTTCTAAATTCAATAATAACAAAAACTCATTAATCAGCTTCGAAATAAACCCTAAACCTTAAATTTACGTTTTATCTTATGAAACTGTTTTACACTAAACTATTGTTACAAAGTTTGAGATACAATACTATGTATTTGTGTACTTTAAAAACTTAATTAGTTTTTGGTTAGTACGAATTTATTTAAAAATTTGAATACAAATACGCAATAGGTGTATAGTGTAAAAACAGATAATCTCGTTACTAAGCGCAGATCAAATTTTAATGAGTTACATTTGTCCGACTCGAGCAAGGGAGTTATTTGGCACTTCCGTATACGTAACAAAAAAGCTACGCGCACGTTTCGTCATAAGCCGACTGGTCGGTTGGTTAGTTTTTTCTCACTTCAATTGAATAGACGCGAACTACGTAACCGGCGCCGCAATGTTGGTCGCCGGCTTTATTAACACTAGCTGCAACGTGCGACTTTCGTTCTTTCGTGCGGTTTTTTTATTTAAGAAACGCATTCGCATAAATATTCGCTGTAATAAGTAGGCACAGATCTTGCATAATCTCACAACTCTACTCAGTGTGCTTGCTTTTTATCATCATCCTGCAACGTTAGGAATGAGTGTTATAAGTTAGCATGATAATAATCGAGCTAATCATTAAAATAAAACAAATCTGATTCTAATAGAGTCCGCCTTGGCAAGAAGATACATCACCATTGCAAGTTATTGTACGACCAAAGAATAATGCGATAGTTTTGCTGTGTTCCGGTTTGAAGAGTTATATTTTCAAAGAAGGCAGAGTAAGTTCAAAACAGTCATTGTTATGAAAGCCCAAGCCCACCATCTAACACTCGTCTTATTCACTTAATTTAGTTTAAATAAAATCTCGTGTACTCTAACCATATTAAGTAATATTAACTAAAGCTCACTAAGTCATTATTCTTTATGTATTACATTCAAGGAAAATTTTTAAATATTTAAAAGATTTTAAAGCTTTCATTACAATCTGTAAATGTATAAGATCCAAACATTTACAGATCGCAAAATTTTGCAACGACAGTATCTATCAGTATACATATGTATATCAGTAGCTTCCGTATTAAACCGGAAGGGAAGTCAGTAGACACTACCGGTTGTGAGGACATCGCCATCATTAATCATAACGAATGAGGAATTGCTTCTCATTAATAATGCGAACCACTTCTTAACACTCGCCTCCTGTCAATACTCGTATCAACTTTAATATGACCTCTACATTTGAAGTTTGTTTTAAATCTCTCATCTAAGCGTTCTCTTCAGTGGTGTAATGTACAGGTTTAGAGTGCCTCTACAACAAAAATATTAATTAATATTACATATTTGACTAGCCTGTTGGTGTTGTGGTAAGTGCTTCTGATTCGTGAAATTTTTCAAGCGTATCTGGGCATTAATACCCCTATGTTCCAATTAATTAAACTTTCCCTGACGTAAAAATATTTTTTCCAATACTTAAGTTATTTCACATAGTGTTTCAATTAACACTTAAATTTGCTACCGTGTTTCATTTGTACAATAATTCGAACTCGCTGATCGAGGGTATTGGATTTCTAAAACAAGCTTCAAGTTTCAAGTCCGGGTTGACAACGAATTGCCCAACGTAATACCGCACTGTATTTTTTTGAAAATTTAGTAATTGATCAAATTAAAAAATATATGTTGAATATATGATGGAAAAAAGTAGTGCAAAAAGACAAGAAGGCATACAATGTCACCGACGACGACATCCAGGATCAAGCAAAGTGGAGAAGAAAAATTAGAAAAACTTAACCTGCCACCATGTAGGATGCTTACTTTTTTTTACGAGATAAAGTGATGAGACGAGCAAGTCGTGCGCCTGGTGGTAAGCGTCATGCCTGCCCATAACAACACAGTTCCACGCTGAGCGTGATTGGCTTTGTGCTGTGCTCGTCACTCAGATATATAAGATGGTTTATCTCTTTGCCCTGGAATTTCACTGGCATCATTGCCCTTCAAACCGAAACACGGTAGTGCTTGCACAGTACTGCTTGGCGGCAGAATATCTGGCAATGCAGTGGTACCGCCCCAGTCAAAATCGACAAGAGCCCTACCACTTATAAACCACTTAGCTAGGAAGAAGAAAAAAATATTTCTTAAATTCATATATGTTACTATTATGGCTTTAAGGCATTTTGGTAGTAAATAAAAAAGGTTTTATGGATTATAAGGAAAAACTTAGACATCCATCGCCTTAAAGCTATCGTACTTGGCAAATCATACACATAAAACAAAACTACGTTATTCTTTTTCTGTGACTGTACTTTATGAAATAAGGTGGATATTGAATACAAAAAAATAACACTTATTTTGTATTAGCATTATACTAGAACCACCGACCGTGGCGACTACAAAATCATTCGACGTTGAATTATGCTAACGTAAAACTAAATCTTTGATGGAAACTCATTAAAAATTGCGCTTCCGTATTGCTGTTTAAAAAATAATAATCGATTTAATACAAAAAAGACGCTAAGTTATCTAAGACTTTAATATATGTAACTCGAGATGTAACTGAGTATGTGTAATAAAAAGAAATCGTAATTGAAGTGGCCTGTTTTAATGTCTTCACATATAATGACTTCACATTTGCACATTTCTGGGTACTGCTGATCTTATGATTATATTTAATATGTGTTACAAAATAGACTGTAGTAGCGTTTTATGATTGCAGATTTTCCTATATTATTTCCGTTCTTAACTTGGTTAATGTAAATTTGTTCTTTAAACGATACAATTTTGGCGTTCACAGTAGTTATTATAAGTGTTAGGAATATTGCAGAGCCCGACTGGGGCGGTACCACTGCATTGCCAGATATTCTTCCGCCAAGCAGTAGTGTGTAAGCACTACTGTGTTTCGGCTTAAAGGGCAATTGTGCCAGTGAAATTACAAGGCTACAAAGAGAGAGACCATCTCCATACCTCTGGGTGAGGAGCGCATCACAGAGCCAAGCACGCTCTGTGTGTGTTATTGTGTTGTTATGGGCTAGCGTAACGCTTACCATCAGGCGCACGTCTTGGTCGTCTCGTCACATTACCTAGCAGAGTTTAAACAAAGCAGACGATGTTACCCCGTGTTCATTGTGTATCTGCTATATTATTTTTCCCTAGTATGTGGCCTCTTCTGTTATACAAATAAACACAACGCCCTTACAAATAATTATAAGGACTGCAATAATATTTTTCGGTTTTCAACTTTTTCTCGTAAAAAAGGTTAGAAATAAGCTATAAGAAATAATAACGAAGCCTTGGCTTAAAATACAGTATCAATAATAGGCGTTAACAAAAATAAAGTTGTTATCACACATAACAAATTCCTTAATCTCTTGGACAAGGATCAAGCACAAGTCGAAGCGGTTCAGTCAGTTCTGGTCATTCGCGGCAAATCAGCGATCACGACTTGCGGCTGTGACCAATGTACCCAAGGCCGTGTACGCAGACCAGCACGTGACAGCAATGAATGTATCCACTGTACGCTAGATGTGGCGCCTCCAATCCGGCCGGGTCAATTGGCCTCTAATTGCGGAGCCCCGCCACTGCAGGACGAGTGTCGATGCCCCGCGGTCTTTATTTTTAGTTGTCGCCTAAATATACATATGGCCTCTATGATTAATTGTCTCTAAACGCACTGCAGAACTCGTTGATGATGCACTTCGTTTATTTGTTCCGCCCAGCTTTGTGCATACTAACACACAAACTGGTAAACGTCCGAAAATGCAGATTGTCTTAGCAATCTCCTTCTTTGTTTTACGAAATAAAGTGACGAGACGAGCAAGTCGTGAGTCTGATAGTCAACATCACGTCTACCCATAACAACACAGTACCACACAGAGCATGTTTGGCTTTATGATGTGCCTCTCAACCAGAAATATAAGATGGTCTATCTCTTTGCCGTGTAATTGTGTCATTGCCCTCAAAACCAGAAATAGTAGTGCTCACACATTACTGCTTACCAGTAGAATATCAGGCAATGCAGTGGTACCGCCCCAGTCAGACTCTGCAAGAGTCCTGCCACTTAGATCGCTTTGACTCAGGAATCATTCGATTATACATTATATTAGATATAATGATAATAAATAAAGTACTACCTCCTTTTAGACTGGCTATCGATGAACGCAAGCACTAATCAAGCATTTCATTCATAAAGTTCAACTTTAAATTCCCAGTTTCAGCAATCAATAAAATTAGAAATAAAGCAACATCTGCAAATTCGTTCACTGTTCGGTTTGAGTTAGAACGTAGGACAGAAGATATAGAAGTTTTCATAGAAGACCATCGTCAAGTAATTGTATATTAATTTACTTTTGGATTTTATTGCAACAAGTGTGCTAACGGCTGTTGATCTTCATGAACAGTAACAGGTTGTAGTCAGTTATTTTACAGCCTAGCAGAAATGTGCAAAAATTACCGTGTTGTCGTTTAAATGTCCAACGTAATCAATGTACATAGAAATATGTATATTATCTAACAGCTATGAGCGACGAAGTCAGCGCAGAGTCAAGAAATTTTGATCTCGTGGTAGGCAAATGTTCGCTCAGCAAAGTGTCGCTTACCAGGCAAACGATTTGAATTTGATTTGGAATGACCACAAACATTAGATGAACTGTCTTATTACCTGCGTACACTTTTAGCCCCTACCTAAAATATTTTAACGCAAAACCCGAAACGCAGATTCCGTTTTACACTTTTAACCATTGTCCAATAAATATTTAAACTGTTGATAATATTGCATATATTATTAGCAACAACACAATCAATTATATTTTATAGGACACTTGTTATACTGTACCTTGGTGGTGATAAGCGTATACTTTTAATTATTTTTTCCGGTTATATTTAATTATAACATCCTGGCGAGATTAAAACTTATATGCAGCAAGCAACAAAGAACATTTCAGTTTATTATTCTGAGAATTTTTACACATTTTATGTTTAAAGTAACCGATAAACAACGTACTAACAACAGTAAGATGTTAATTATTGTGGCAAATGTGGCACTATCAAAAAAGTAAAAAAAAATGTTTTCAATGACCTTCAACAAATTAATACCAACTTGAAGTATAATACTTCAATAATGTTAATAGACTGCTTGTGACAATGAGCGCCGTAGTGTTTCAAACTTACGGATATAAATGAAAACGCTATTATTACTAATTCCGAAGTAATATAATTATAATCACGGGTTGACTCGTAGAGAATGCCAAATGCCATTAAGTTCGCCTATTGTAATTAATCATATTTATACCTTTATGTGGTTTGCAATAAATTATAAATCAATAAAATTCACAACGTGTATTTGAGTGGATAAAAGAAATAACTATTGTGCCAATGCTCATCAATCGTATACCATGCGAAAAGACTTCTAGAAATTGTATAATATCATTGCGTTTATACTGCATTGTTTAAAAAGTTACGAGTGCGTATAAAAATTTGCAGGAAGGCCACGAATAGTAGTCCGATTTAATTCACAGAAGGATGCTATGTTATCGGCTAGGACAACGCGGGGTCAGTTTGATATCGTATCAGTTGGAGCTTCGCACGACTGAATTCGTCACAATTATGCGCATCGTATTTCGGAAAATATTCACAGACCTATTTTTGGCGATACAATGATTTGATAAGTTCTTCCAGGGAATTTCAAAAGCTCAACAGAATACCATTCCATTTTCAACGTTGACTTCACAACGCTGATGTCAAGTGTATTAAAAATGTGAGTGGTAAGAACTTTTTCGGAGTCCTCCAGAGGTACCACAACATTACCAGTTATTCTACCGCCAAGCAGTAATATTTGAGTACTTTTATATTCCGGTATAAAAAATACCAGTGTGATTACTAGGCAAAGATATGCATTCTTAAATTTCCGGGTGTTGTGTGTGTTCTTAAAGCACAGTGCCAACTGTGTGGAACTGTGATGATATTGGCAAGCGAGTCGTTTACCTTCAGGCTCATGACTTGCTCGTCTTGTCAATCTATCCC
>DWHR010000172.1:0-10648 GCA_018248075.1 Eurytides protesilaus protesilaus
TTCAAATACCACAGAAAATTATTGCGCAGAGCTACTATAAAATTACTTAATAATAACCTATGATTTTATTAAAACTCTTAAGGACACAGTACATTTCTTCGTTTACATCTCTATAAAAATGCTCTTTGATACTAAACATAAAAGACAAATGAGAAGACTTTAATATTCAAATACATTATTGGATTGCAGAACAAAATAGTTGATTTAATAAACGGTATTAAAATGATTCCAAATTGCTACTCGCGCCCAAAGTTCTTAAGTCTTATGGTAGCTAATAAAACGCAAAGCCAGAATACCGAGACTAAGTAATATTTCTATAACTTAATGATTTCATTAGAATACAGGTTAGAAAAGCTTAATCGTACTTACTTATTATTGTGTAAAAATCTTGTCTAGTATCACATTTAGATAAAACTGTTTATAAAGATATAGACAACACCTATATTACATCTAATATTAACTGCAATTGATCTTGATAAGAAATTATGGCGAAAGCGATAATTTATGTGGTACCTTGATATTGTATATAAGACAAAGATATGTCTGTATTGCGGTCCGTTTGTGGAGTCGAATACAATATGTCACATCGGAAGGCATCGACCGCAACCAACTGTTACTTTCACCGCGCCATATTGGACAAAGCATGCGGCATACACTACAGCCCACCTAGAACAGCGAACCGAAAGATTCCACGAGGTGTTAGTTACTTCTCGGTTTTATCTACGAAATTATGCCGATTGCGTCACCGGATACAGTGATGTATGTGGAAAAAAGAACATAATTGTTGAATAGACGGAAACGTCTATAAGTACAATCAGCTTGTAGCTAAATATATCGCGATCTTGAGGCAATAATGAGATAATAGCGGACGTCGATGCTTAGGTCTGAGAAGTCTGATCAAACAAGTGAAATAATTATTTTGTCGCTAATGCAGTAACATAGTATTACGATGGTATAAAATTCTGTCTTGGACATCCGTCAAAAATCAACAATTTGTTGAAGTTTTACTTCAATTCAATGTTTAATAAATCCAGGCTAGAAATCTAAACTATTTTTTTTTGTTATAGCGCCCGAATAACGGTACACTACTTTGTTCGTCCTTGCAATATCTATATTGACCTAAGTATAGAATAATAAACATAAAATATCAACAAGGTCATCGCTTTAAAATCCCAAAATAATACCTCAAATTTATAAACACGTTTGCATCGACGAAAACAACCTGTAGTATTAACTCGAGCACTCGCACCGAGAAGACCATCGAATTCCTAAGGCGTCCATTCATCATAGCAGCGGATATAAATCTTCGCTGTTTCGGTAGATTTCACTTAGATTTATGATCTGCGCGGTAAACAACACGGCCGAAATAAACACGGAGACCGGTTCCCGCTTGCAGAAGGTCGTTTTTGTTCCTCTCGTTCCATCAAAGTCATCCGCGAAAACAAATTGTTCAGTTAGAGAACGGTTTTTTTTTTCGCACCTTAACAAGATCTGCTGGATGATATATGTGTACCAAAACGGCTGGCTGTCCACTGAGATAACGATGATAAACCAAATAAAAGATTTTTTTTATACAATACGATGAAGTTAAGGTCTTTAAAGAGAATTCAAAACGCACGAATCGCTCACGGAAGGTCACAATTGATTTGATTGTTCACAGCCTAGAGTCAAAACTCAAATGAGCGTGGGGCTTTTAGCGCTAGCGTGCGGATATTAGCGGGTCTTTAGGATCCGTGCGGGTGCGAAACGTTAATCCGGCGGGCGTATTTCCGAGCACGGATTTCAAAAGATCCGCGGCCCAAACCGACATGGGGAAGTTACCAAAGGGGAGATGTTACTCATCGGGCGAGCGCCGGCAATGGGATAGGTTGGGTTCGGTGTGCCGCAGCCGCGTTTATAGCGTCCGCCTTCCTGCCTCATATCGACGGAAATACCGTTACGCCGCACTAATAAACTCCATCGTTCACGTACGCAAATCGTGACGAACGCCCGCAATGGACGACCATTTCAGCAAACCGCCAAGGCCAATTTGGGCCCTATTCGGGTCGAATGGTACCGGCGTGTCGGATTATTCCATCACCCTGCTTATTTGTTGGTTAAAAAACGACAGTAATAACAGTGACCTAAATGTAACCTAAAGAGTGAATAACAAACATAACATAAAAAAATAAACTCAAACACCTCGAAAACTCAAATGAACTCGAATGTATCCGGTCCATCAAAGAGCATGTCTTTATTAGGCTCTATTCAATCCATTTTTATATAATTGAAAGGTACTGTTAGAACATCACCCCCACTTAGATTTCAATGTCTCACGTCACCAGTAGACAAGAACCAACGATTTATTCCCCGACATAACTGGAACGACACGAGCGACGCGCACAGTCGTATTTTCCACACGTAACGATAGTTAACAAAGACAAAACGGAAACGGTCCCAAACAAAAACAAACCAATACTGTCCGTTGGGCACTCGAAAAAAAATCACACTCGTTAGTGCATCCGGTGCAGTGCGATTGCGCCGCGGCTTTTTGCTCGGGTCCGAATAAGAAAAAAAAACGAGAAAAAAAAAAAGAAAAATCAACCGAGCGGACAGCACGGCACACAGCAAGAGTCCTGTCCCGAGGCAGAGGGAACGGGGATCCAGTCCATGAATGGCCCTAACGAACCCGCTGACCTTGACGGGTCGGCCCTCCGACCCTCTCGTCTCCTCTACCCGCAACTAGATCCACCCAGTATTAACAAATCCGACACATCGCATTCCGAGCGAATGAGCTTTCGAAACCTCCGTCAAAAGGGCGCGCAATTATACAGATATACGTCGCAATGGTGCGTTGTTAAATGTCGTAACACGATTGCATTTCAAATCGTTCGCTACACACGGCCCTTATATAAGACATTCATATGCGCATATCGTATCATATAACGCAATCAATTAGTAAAATATTTCCAAGTTAATTGTGTCGTTTAATAAAGCCTCGATCCTCCATTAAATTTACAAACAAATAGTCACTAACAGCTTCACTTAACAAGGTTCGCCGTGTAATTACAGCTAATAGGACAAAATTTATCATATCTTCCAACATCACAGGTGTCTCTTAGAGACGTGGTAATATGGTCGATATTCGAAGGAATACTGCTTTCATCAACTGTACAGTCAGCAACACAACAACATAAGATACGATATATTATCAACTCCTCACATCACAGGTGTGCACTACACGTATAGTCTTGCACTTTAGAAATACGGCCGATATTCCTCCGTGTTCAACTGCGTACAGCCAGCAGCACAGTGCGCACCGAGGTGATATCCACATAACAGGAAACGGCCGTGCTGTTGCATTATGAGCTTACATACATAACTATGTATGTACCTCGTACGCGGCGAACATCTCATTCACGATCCTTTGATTGAGACTGAATGAGTGACGTGATCCGTGTACAAAATTCGACGAGCGACAGGAAATGAAACGAGTCCGGCCACATCAAGGACGTTAATATTGAAACTGGCCGCGGTTTGCGACCGTCGTTACAATATCTTGTATGATTTAAAAAAAATACAGAAACAATTTTGCTAGATAAATGTTTCGAGATATAGAAAATTAAAACATAAGAGATCCCCTAATTGTTTTGCAATGCAGAAAAATAAAAGACATAAATAATTTATAATAAATGTTTTCAAATATGTGAAAGTACCAAAACAGTTGTATTAATAACGCATTTTGTTATAAAATCCACGAGTAAAGTATAACATTGAGAGGAAGGCATATATAACATTAATAGTAATAGTAGGAAATGAGATAGCAATGACGTTATATTTTTGACTTCCAAAATCGTTCTTATAACTTTGAAACGTTTTCATTACATCCCACAATGATTTTCCACTGCTGGACACAGGCTTTCTCTGTACAGAAATTATAAGGATTAAGACCCCTATATCTTATGGTTTGTTAGAAATAAAGGTTTCTTTACATTATTTTCTTTCTAAAACTACAATCTAAAATTTATCCGTAATATATAGTAATTCAACACAGGAATAGAAAATATGCAATACAATCTAAAGCTAATAAGTCGTAGGTGACGAAAATAGGTTGTTACTGTTTGTTTCACATACAGAATCACCCGTACGCCAATGTCTCGAAGCATCCAAACGAGATAAGAATAACTAATGACATCTGTCCAAACGCAGCGCCCACTCCGAACGGAAATAGGTTGTAACGATTGCAATACATCACGGCATAAAGAATTCTCGGCTGATTACAATGCAAATAGCGCCGGGCTAAAACTTGGCAGGACGACCTTGGGTTGTGACCGACACGTTAACCCAATTCTAGAGGCGTGCTCACGCGCACGGACTGAAGATTATCACATAGAGAACAGCATCTGGCGGACTGTTTATCCGTTTTCTTGATTCAATTTCTGTCACCTTAATCTCTAAAATTATCAGAGCTTTAGTGTGGATGTCTTACTTTATTCAAGCAGTAAATTTATTCTAAAGGAATTCTATATACTATAATCCGATTCTTAGTTTAATAATTTTAATTCAATAATTGTCTACAAATAATCGCTTGAGAAATAACAGGTAGTAGAAGTAGTAGTTTTCGATAATAGAACTACGCAGCAACTGGTTTAGTTGTACAAGATACAGGTAGGGCAATTCCGAATGATGTGAAATAGAATTTTAATTTGATATACTCCTTCAAATGTGGATGCGGAAGAGTGGTGCAAAATAGATATTTTTTTGTTATTTATATTCTCTTTGGAATGTTGAAAATTCGAATGTAATAATGTGACTGTTACAAATGTCTATGGGTGGATTAAATCACTTATCATTAGGTTAACTGCTGTTATGCCTCCTTCTGACATGAACTAGAATTTAGTGAAGACTATTAATGATAACCGAATGTTCTACATTTTGATCGATTTTTAATGCACCCATTACTTTCTTACTTTAAAAAATACTAAGCTTTTGACAATTTTACAAAGACAAAACTAATAGATTAAATATAGTTGTGATAAAACCAAGTCACTAGTTACTAAGCTAGGATAAAACATCCGTACAAACCAACATAAACATTCATTACCGCCGTATACGGGTAAAAAGAAGTATTTACGCATTCATTCCTAGATGATAATAAAAATTGAGATCAATATGTCGAAGGCGTGGAGCGGTCAAGTAAACAAGGTGCTGTTTCCGTCCGATTGGCGGCGCGTATCGGTTCTCAGGCTCGCCTTAGAACGGAAGCCCTTCCAGAAAGTCACGATGAGGATACATCCGTTGTAAAAGATCTCAAATGGAACGAAGACGCTCATACGATAGAGGGGAAACAAATTAGTTGCAGCTTTTATGAATAGCTGTCTTGTCAAGCCTAAAGACTTGACCTTTTTGACTTGTCGACAATAACAAGATGCAGTTCCTTCTGTTCTAACAGCTCCATCAAAGGCGATGACTTGACAATCGGATCAGGGACGGGATCTGCGATCGCAGATCTGAAAACGGAATAAGATGCGGAGACTTCCTGACGCGCAGAAACAATGCCTCATTATAGCGCTGCGCTGTTACCGATAACTGAACTGAGGAAGTCGATACCTATTCGCCCGGCACAATAGCTGAGCGACATCCGAAGCTCATTACTGGCACTCGTTTCCGCTGGCGATTTACAACCGCCAGTTATCCAACCAAGTATCGGGCGTCCACACACCTATTACATCGACGACTCTTACTCGTGAACAAATTTCGAACCTTTTCCACTAAACAGTATAAATGTAAAGTTGCATCATATTCAACTGTCTTAAAAAAATGATTTCATATCACCAATTATTCGAATATAAAATGGAACTGGATTAATTTTAGAAAGGATCAGAGTTATTTATTTAGAAAACACAAAAACAATCGCTAAGCAGGCGATTGAAACGCTCGTGTGTGTCGGGCCTTACTTATCGTTCATATTCATCTATCAACAGTGCAATTTGTATTATGCAATAATATATACTCGTATCATTGAGACGTGCCTGCAATTTAGTAGAGCCAATTGTGAGCGTCAGCGCTAGGAGCCGAGTAAACATAGCCGACCTTGACGGCGGTTTGTTTACGGACGCTAAACGATTTGGCATGAGAACTAGATGCGTGTAGAAATATTACAACTAGAAAAAACAAAACTACAACATAAAAACGTTGCAAGGTTAAACAAATTGCATGAAAATGGTGATAAACGAATTGCATTTAATATTATATGCAACGCGCACTCTAAATGGCGCTGACGCAAGTTACTTTACACGGCTTTGATAAATAACCTACAAATATAGAATAGCTGCAGACAACTGGGAACGTGTACATGAAAATGTTAATATGCAAATACGTTTGCGCAAACAATATAGTCGACCAAACAAATTGTACTCGAAGCCTATGATCACCCGTCAAGTGGCTCGACAAACTCAAATGATACTCAATTTGGGTAGGCTATTGATACAGAAGCTTACACCAACACGTCGGCATTCACGTCCACACGATAATACCTACACGTCTAATAGAAGCACCAAATAGGAACAACACAAATAGAACGTGAGGAGGAACCTATCCGGGCGAACACCGATCTTGGCGTGTGATCGGCGGAACGTAAAGTGAGCAAACACGATTTGTTTCACGCAAACATTGTCTTATCTCGATGGTTTACGGGCAAGAGTT
The DNA here is from genome assembly GCA_018248075.1 of Eurytides protesilaus protesilaus. Lineage (NCBI taxonomy): Eukaryota > Metazoa > Arthropoda > Insecta > Lepidoptera > Papilionidae > Eurytides > Eurytides protesilaus. The sequence goes on from DWHR010000172.1 coordinate 6,685, forward strand.
CGGCGACGCGGAGCGACACCTACACGAAAGTGGGCACAGGAGCGAGGCGCGCTTGTGTTACGGCTCAAACATTTGCCGTGTCAATATTTGTCACATGCCCCTGCCGGTGTTGCGAGAGGCCGCCCTGAAGCGGCTTTCGTCACCGATATTGCGACAAACAACACACACGGAACAAACAAAACGTGGGATATTGGCAACGTCGAGAATGAAAATCAGTAACAGGTCACGTGTACCGTGACACGTGATGAAAATTAGGTAGACATTGGAATAGATTTCTAAGTGGTAGGAATCTTTTGCGGAGTCAAGCAAGACGAGAATTGGGGTGATATCACTGCATTGCCAGTTATCCTATCATCAAGCAGCATTATGTAAGTGTGTGTTCCAATTTAAAACGCAATGCTGCAATCGTAATTACCAGGCAAGGATATATGCCATCTTTAACATCTGAGTGGCGAGCGCAGCGCAGTGTTAAGCACGTACTGTGTGGGCACATCTTTATAGGCGAGCGTGTCGCTCACCTTATAACTAAAGAAATGACTGGTGACTTCAACTTCTAAATAAAAAAGATTCAAAGCGTATCGGGTAAGAATCTTATGAGAGGGATCGGTTGGAATAAAACTGTGATCGCTGATTTAATGAATACATTTTACAGGGCAACAGTAAACCGTACAGCGGAAAACGCATAATGACTTCCGCTGGATGATCATCGAAAAACATCTAAAATAAATCAAAGGGGAGAGTTTGAAAGATTGAAAACTGCCGAACGGCATCAGTAAGTTTTTTAATTCGACAATCGTCTTTAAATTCTCGTTTCAAAAATGAATGAACAACGGTACAATTTGCAACAAGGCATAGATAGGAATGACCAATGGAATTATATTCTGTTTACTTACAATTTATATTTACGGAAATTAAAAAAAAACCGAATATAATCAAAGCGATTATATTAGGTTTTGTTTTTAGTAATGAATGATAAATAAATTATGTGTTTAGGGTAAAGGAAATGAGTTTATGCGAACACATTTTTTGTCACTGTATTCACATAACATGTTTAAAACATGAGTTTGAGAGAAGGGAGCATAAGGTACATTTAACTTTAAAATGTGATGGAAATATTCCGATACAGAGACAATAACAAGTGAACAGAAAAGCTAGTTCATTTTGTACAATTTTAACGAAACTGACATAAAATCTATTGAAACCAGTACACTAGACAGACGATGATATTTTTTTATATTATTCGAGTTCTAAATATACATATATATGTCTTAGTCTTAACTGTACAATATTTGATATTCAAACGGTTTTACCTTCATAGTAACATGTAGTCTTTTACATAAAGCAAGCTCACATCACATCAGGGACACAACAGAGCAAATAGACTGTCTAATGTTTAGCGTAATGTACTCGTACTCATTTATTTCATGTCATGAACGACGTAGAGGAAAATTCTTGAGATAACCGAAGGCGAAATATTACGCCACAAGCGTTTAAACATTTCGAATAGGAGTAGAATACCTGTTTGATTCATATGAATGGTGCATAATTAATTATTCACGGTTAAGCACACATTGTTATCTGCACATGCGAATTACAAATGATATCAACGCTTCTAACAAGAAAAACAAACTGTTTTACGTTATCGCTTGCACACGTTCGCATGTTTACGCGCGGGGCCGAAGTGAAGTAAACAAAGATAAATATGGGCAAAGAGATGTACCTTGCGGTACTCCGATGAAAAGATCTTTTTATAAAAGATAACATAATTGCAACTGTCCAAGGAAACGTGACGCCACCGAGTGTTTGTAAATATAAAGAAATACGATACAGAATCCACAACTATGTTGACCGCTTATAAATGTAGCCGGTTTCCTATACTTGATACGAACGTTTTGAAAATAAATCAAATTGCATGATTATGAATGCAGAATAAGTAAGCTTTTAACAACATTAATAAAATGACAAACAAAATGAATAGTGTCGTAAGTATTTTTTTAAGAAAATTATTTTTAAATATAAAATAAATAAGATTATCAATAGGCAAGAGATCTAAAAAACGAACGAACCCTGCCGAGAGTTGGCTTGCATCTAAAATTAAAATGATGTATAAGAATGCGGTGAAGTAAACACCCATTGTTTCCTCCGATGAGTTTCGTCTTCCCATACGAGCCCAATATTCCCATTCTAGGAATGACTACAATAGTTAAGTTCTCAGTAAGGCATCTTTAGTGGCTCGATGAGAGCCTGACACGCGTGCGCAGAACCCGGCAAACTATTTCCAATTCCCGAATCGAGGAAAAACCGTGACGTCCGCACTGCAAGATCGCCTTTCGAAAATATGATTGCACTCACCGTGTTTATTGATATTGATCCAAGTTTAGAAACAGACCGCTTCGATATTTGTATGATAATAATGTTGTACAAACTGGGAATTGGGTCTATACAATGTTCGTAAATTATGATATCCTGCCCCATCGATTTCCACTGGAGTAACGTCTTTCAATTTCAGATTTTAGGTTCGGTTTCGGATATATTTTTATAATCTTATAAATGCAACGTTAAGTTAGAGCTACGTAGAGTAAAATATATTACAACAGCTTCTGTTTAAACAGCAATTGATGAAAAATTCGTAATAGTCTCTATTACAACATCGTTCACACTTTTTAATAATAAATCTAAATAGATTTCTAAATGGTAAGACTCGAGACCGACTGTGACGGTACCACGGCATTGCCAGATATCCTGCCACCAAGCATTAGTGTGAGAGCACTACTGTGTTCCGATTTGAAGGGTAAATTTTGTCAGGGTAATTAAAGGGCTCAGAGACCATACTATATCTCTGGGCGACTAACACAACACAGAACCTAGTCCGTCCCGTGTGGTTCTGTGTTGTAATAGGTAGTTGTGACGCCTACCATCAGGTGCACGGCTTGCTCGACTCGTCAATTTATCTCGTATAAAAAAATTAAATTAATTTTAAAATGTCGCTACTAAATACATGTACCCAAATGAATATAGTGACGGGCTAGTAAATGATGTATATGAATTTTCATTTATTTATTCATCTCAATTATTTATTCAGTAATAGTATATCAATGTATATATACTCGGATCGCTGTGTATCTACAAATAACTCTTACTCTAAACTACATACTCAATTAGAAATTGTTACACTGTACAAAGTTGTATTGACGTAAAATTAATTGATGAGTTATTCATTGATTTGCGATCAATTAATGAAAAACATTTACACATTTATACATTTATAGTTCTGTGTATTTAATCAATTGGTTCGTTGTTACATGGTCGTTTGCCTGTTAATTTAGAACAATCAAATTCTTAAATAGTTAAAACTTCTAACGATTTGACCCCACTTAAGGCCACGTGTGCTTGACTTGTAGCTATTATAGTATATATATAGTATCATGGATGGTCATCCATATTTTGGATTTAATTTGACCTTGTATTAGTTTTCGTGCACTACTCAGCGCGCCCTTTCATTTGGTACCCATACTGTGATAGTGCAGAAAAAATAATTAGTCCGCCATCTTGAATGATCCGTCATATTGAAATTAGAATGACGTAACATAGCTTAGCATACATTGTCATACATTAATAATAGCATACATTAATATTCAGTTGCAAGTTTCCACCCGGACAAACATACATACATTGCAAGTTCAATAAAAGCTTGTAAAATTAAAATGGGTTTATACAACCTATTTGATACTCAACATAAAGCCTGATACTATTGTCATTAAGTAATACGAGGTATTTAACTATGTTAGAGGTGTCAATTTGGTTATTGTTGATTATAATTTGAATCATAAAATCTTTTAGTTATAGCAGACAATATACTGTATTATCGACCACAAACCCGAAAAGTGAGTCACGCAAAAGGAATTTATATCGTGCATTAATAAATTGATTTTTAGTTGGCTACGTATATTGGGATCCAATATGC
>DWHR010000173.1:0-10642 GCA_018248075.1 Eurytides protesilaus protesilaus
ATGCCAGCAACTCTACCGCGGGTGAAGAAAACAGCTGCGCTTTTTTCTGGATTAACATCTAATCTCCAGCGTCGAAACCATTCGCCTAAGCCATTGGCTGCATGTTGAAGGTTGAGCGAAGTCTTTACAGCTCATCTGACAGAGCAGAATAGTGCTTTGTTGTTGGCAAAGAGTGCCAATTCGGCGCTGGGGGATTTAGGGACGTCGCAAGTAAATAGGAAGAATAGATTCGGGGTTCGGGTACCTGTCGGGCTGGTGAAGAGGGAAATTGCAATACGACAGGTGGGCTCATAGGATTTTCACGAGTCTGTCTGGCACGCTGTTAATATTTATTAACTTATATAGTTTAATTGGCTTATATATTAAACCTTCATACCAAACTTTGTCGATTTCCTTTGCGATATCGAAAAAAAGTTCTCCCGTGCTATATGGACGGGGGCGTGTGAGTCCTTTGAGTATATGCTCCGTGCGGTGATGCACTTGTAGAGGACAGGAGTGATTCAGTCTGAAGCCGAATTGCTCACCCACCGAAGGGCGGAAGTAGTTGAAAGCAAGGGGGAACCTTTGTCTGTTAGTTTACATATAGCGAAAGCCTTCGATCGGGTTGTCTACAAAGCGCTTCTCTCCAAAATCACATCCTTTGGGCTTCCTGAGAAATTATGCGATTGAATAACCAGTCTCCTCACGAATCGGAGCATCAGGACCATAGATAATGGTTCATGCTCCGATGCGAAATCCGTGAATGTTGGTGTCCCACAAGGCTGTGTGCTATCCCCCACACTGTTCTTCTGCATATCAATTACTTGTTGCGAATTCGTATCATTCATTGTAATGCGGTTGACAGCACGGGTGATGACTTATATACCGGCCGGGCAAATATTTCTGAAGACCAAGTCGAAGAGTACTGGAACAAACTTGTGTCTAAAGTCAAGATTTTATTAAGAAAAATCTTGGACTAGCCCACGAAGACACAAGTTTCCGCGTTTACCGCTAAGAAGAAACCTTTTGTTGCATCTCCTCTCTTTGAAGACACTCCCTATGTCACCGCAGACTCGATCGGTATCCTTGGTATCGACATATCGAGCGACGATTAATTTCACGGTAATTTAGGAGGGAAAGCCAAATTGGCTTCTAAAAAGCTCGTTGTCCTTAGTAGATCGAGACAATATTTCCAGTCGGGACACCGCCTTCAGACCATTTTATGAGGCGCAAGTCCAGCCGCACATGTAATACTGTTCTCATCTCTGGACTAGGGTACCCCAATACCAGCTCCTTCCTTTTGACCGTATTCAACGTAGAGCCACTCGAATCGTCGACGACCAAGTCCTCTCCGATTGGCTTGATTCCTTGGCCCTTCGCAGAAAAGTTTCATATAGAATGTACCATGAGGAGTGTTCAAAGGATTTTTTGGACTAATACCTGGTGCTAACTTTCACCACTACGCAATGCGACAAATCGCCAAATACAATCACTTTCATCTTAATGTCTGGCAATCCACCACCGTGCGCTTCTTACGGCATTTTCTGCCTCGCACAATAAACTTTTGGAACAAGTTGATTTCAGCGGTATTTCCGGACCAATACGACTTAGACTACAAGAAGAGGGTTTATTCCCCACCTTAAAGGCTGGTAACGCATTTGAAAGTCCCTAGATGTTGCGAATGTCCATGGGCAGCGGTATTCACTTGCCATCAGGTGAGCCGCTTGCTCGTTTGCCTCCTACTCCATAGTAATAATAATAATAATAATAATAATAATAAATACGACAAATCTTATATGTTCTCGCAAGCATAAAGCAGTGTGACTTATTAAATCTGATTCTCTAAAGAAAACATTAATACCTATGGAATAATATTCATAAAATCCTATATAATTCCGTGTGATAAAAAACATATCGTAATAATATATAATAATGTCGGTATTGTGCGGTATTGCTTGCCATATATTTGTCAAGAGACAAAAACTTTAGACATTTACAAAGAGTATAATACTTAAACTGACTATAAATTTAAACCTAACTAACGTTGCTTTAGTTTCTAAGAACTGAGCTCTTTAGTGCTAAACATTTTCAGACTGAGCTTAAAACAGAATTCCACTTGCTTAACTTAAGAGAAAAGATTATAGTCGTTTAGGACAAGCAAGCATAAACATCATTCTTAACTGGCTTAAGTTTCTAAAACATTCAAACTTTTTTGTTTGATCACAACATTATTAGCTCAGATCAGCAGGGGTCAATAATATTTTATTAAAAAAGCGTACCTCCAGTGACGAAGATTATTCTGATTAAAAGATACGTCGACGCGGCTTTGTAAAGCCACTACCATGCATGCCAGTAGTACTCAAAAATGCTGATGCACAAAGAATACCATTTAATTTTAATATACCGAATATGGTTAATGAACTGTTTAATGTAGTGACGCAATAATTTTAGCGTGGACTTGAAAATTTTCCTTTTTTATTATATTTTTTTTTTCGAAGAATTGATTTTTGATTTGAAAATTTACGTGCCTAAACACACCTTTTTATGACACCGGGTACATGATAACTTAATTAAAATAATAATAGCTTAATTGACCGTAAATATATAAAAATTCTAATATGATTGTATTTAATTGAGATAATAATAGTATTTATGCACATAAAACAAGTTTTGAAATTATTTACTTTATTACAATGCTCAACTGTTCCCCATTCAAGTACATTTGCGTATTTTAATTTATTTATTTAAATATACTAAATGGTATTACTTTTCCTAAGCTTATATTAAACTATAAAGTGACCTTATCCTTAAGAGCAATATTCTCGACAAGCGGGTATGTACCTTTTAAGATCTTTCTTCTCGGCTATAAAACTTTTACCATTAGACATAAAAAGACGAAATGGTTGTTGCTTTCAATGAACTATGAGCTGGGCAGTTTATTTTCTTGTAAGTTAAAACGAATTCCTGAATTTAAAATTCTTAATTTAGAAATAGAAATTGGAACTTTTAATACATAAAAGTACATACATATATGTACATTTGAAGAGTAAAAATATATTTTTCGAATAACGAGTAGTAATAAAACTAGAGCCTTATATAGTATTTAAATATGTGAGTTTTTAATACCATACGTATTCATAAAAATAATATAGTTATGACATAAACTTTGACTTAACAAAAAGATAAAAAATTTGTTTTCGTTTTCAAATATGAATAGTAGGTATTTATAATTAACATGGTTTATGTTATTAATTTAGTTTGCAGTATTGCTGTTAATGTGTGTTATTATAATCACTTAAAGCAAGCTTCAGAGATTTTTCTTTGATGATATTGTTTTTTATTTTAAAGAATTACATTATACCTCCTCATGTCCATCGGTTATATTATTATGAACACGGTAAACAATAGAGTCGGATTTAATCGAGTTTATTTTAAATTTGAATTCACTAAAAATCTAAAATAAATGTAATAAAATTTTTGAATAGTTTTAATTTATTATGCCAAGTTTTTGCGTAAATAGAATAAATCATAAGACTTTGAATGTCTCTGATGTTGGCGAGCTGTTTTTAATTTCGTTATTTTTTTTAATTTAGTTATTTTGTTTGCCGATGTCGTTTTGTGTGCAGTAGCATCATGCACTCATCAATATATCACATATAAATAATACATAATCTTAATTAAGAGTTTTGTATAAACTTTTTAATTTTGGTTTGTTTATTGAACAGTAAAAGCTATCCGGTTTTGCTTTACCAATGTCAAGTGGATTGTTGTAACATACATAGGAATGCAAATGTTTAGGTATGTATGATTTAGCAAACTTTTGGTTTTTTACACATCCACTTCGAGACATGCATCAAACATAACAAACGTTTGTTAGCGACATTCGTGTCAATAGTATAGTTGCAACATTGAATACTATTTTATTATCTTTCGCACCAAATGTTGTACGGTATGCTCGTATATGAACGATGGCCGTGCAGACGTTTGACATGTTTAGGTTGAAAGGTTGACAGGTAAGTTTAGACTGAAGCATACGAGAAGTGAAGAAACAGTGTTAAAGTGTAGTTACGTGCAAAGTGCTGGTGATTAAGAAGTGTCAAATAGAATTATTGTGATATAAGTGTCCGAGTGGTTGTGAATAAACCTATTGGAATTAGGTTAGCTGAAATATTGCTAACAAAATTATACGAAAATACCTTTGGTCAAAAGAAGTCCAGGTTCGGAAAAGTACCGGTGCATTGAATCACCGGATAACAATTTCTTGACAAGAGAGTTTCAGGCTTTGAAGTGTTGAGCCGTCAAGTGTGGAACTTCTTAAGAAAAGCCTTGAGCAACCAAATCACCTCGCAGACGCTTAGAAGGACGAGGCTTCCATTTGACAATATACCTAAGCTTTTGTATCCTAGCTCATGACCCTGAATTAATCTGAGTCCAGGGTCATAAGTGAGCACCGAGTCACTAGATTTATAATTAGTCCAAATAATTTTTTTTACGCGATAAAGTGACGAGACGACCAAGTCATGCGTCTAATGGTAAGGATCACATTTGCCTCGAACTGTGTTCTTATGGTTGTGCTCTGTGCTGCGCTCGTCACCTAGAGATATTAGATGGTCTATCTCTTTGTCCTGTAATTTCACTGGCATCATTACCCTTCAAACCGAAACACAGTAGTGCTTACACACTACTGCTTGGCGGCAGAATATAATATGCAGAATATCATATAGGCAATGCATTGGTACCGCCCCAGTCGTACTCTGCAGGAGTCCTATTGGACCAACATAGGCTGATGGAAGAAGACGATTTTTTTTACGAGATAGAGTAACGAGACGTGCAAGTCGTGCGCCTGATGGTAAGCCTCACGCCTGCCCATTACAACACAGTACCACACAAAGCATGCTTGGGTCTGTGTTGCGCTCGTTACTCAAAGACATTAGATGGTCTATCTCTTTTCTCTGTCATTTCACTGGCATCATTGCCCCTCAAACCGGCACACAGTAGTGCTTCCACACCACTGCTTGGCGGCAGAATATCTGTCAATGCAGTGGTACTGCCTCAGTCGGACTCTGCAAGAGGCCTACCAGTTACATAAATTGGCGCAACTGAATACAAAATTTTTACAGATTTATGTCCCTAAAATATTATTACGACAAGAGGGCTGGTTCTTTTCATACCCGAAGGTAGGAGTAAGGTATAACGGGGACACAAATTTAAACATAATTCGTATGTAATAATTATGAAGAGAAATAAATAAGCTATAATTATATTAATATTTAGTGTAATGATGATTATAATATATATAAATGATGATAATAATTCGAATAATGTCTAACCTCCGACTGTAAGAGTCATTAGTAATATCTGAATCTGTGATTAAGAAAATAAAATTCCTTAACATTTATAGTTTAGATTTTGTGCCATACCGTGTGTATGACCAACGCCTGCTGCCTCCGTAGCCTAGCGGTATAGGCCTGCGCTTTACAAATGGTTTTTCGTGGGTTTGAATCCCGCGGAGAACAACGACTTTGTGTTAAGTTTCTTATTTTATTTAGGGCTTTATGGGCTGATCACCCGTTTGCCTGAAAAGTAAGATGATCCATGAATTGGATAGGCATGGAAAAAGTCGGTCCCAGCTACTTGTCGACGCCATCTCGTAGTCGTTATAACGAGGTCGGTTTAATGTCACCGTCTCTGCGCCTGATCTCTCTCCGGTCGTGTCGGTAATCCGTCCCATCGAGCTATGAGAGTAAAGAAAGAGTGAGTGCACCTGTGTCTGCGCAAACGCTTGTACACTATAATATATACCGCGCAATTGGTTGATGGCTTGAAGATTGGGCGCCGTGGCCGAAAATCGGTCGGGAGGACATTATTATTACTGTTTAGAGAAATAAATAAATAATATTACTATCTTTACAGTGCACATGTGCTTTCGCTTCGTTTGAAAGGGTATCTAGAATTCCAAAGCCACGGGCCAGCGACCAAGTGTCTTTAGAGGTTTTTAAGAAAAAAATGTGTATTATTATGCATATGTGTCTTTTGTACTGCCGTCATCATTGTCCGATAGAAATTTGCGCAAAATTCTACATGAATTAGATTAGAATTGTGTGTAATGTATTATTATTATTATTAAAATCATAGAATAAATCAACCACAATTGATAAATAATTCATCGTTATTAACTGACCACTTAGACTAAATTAATAAACAAGAAAAACAACTGTGAACGACTACATAAGCTTCGTGAAGCGTCGTATAAAATGTTAAAGGGGGATAGACAACATGTTCCTTATTTCTTCTTTTTCCATTGATCATACATCCGCTGTAGTGGGTAAAAAATGGCGGTCATTTTCTTTTTTTATTAAGAGCATTGGTGTGATTGGAACAGCTACCGACTTTTACAATCAATAATAGTTTCACCATTATATTATCATTAAATCTAATACTACTACTGCTAATAGAATGTTTATATTAAACTATGTAGTTTTTCTTATTGCGCGCTATGAGTTGCTTTTCTAGACATATTTGTCGCTATAAAAATATAAATGTCAAATTAGTCAAACTCATACTCATACGATTTACACTGTCATGACCGCCCTTAAATAGCAGTCCTGAGTTATAAATAATAACTCCTGTAATATTTATTTTTGTATTGCAATTCTCTATGTTTGAGTAATTTTTCATGTATTTTTAATTAATTCTCATATGGTTCTCTAAGTAGCAGGGTCTTTTGCAAAGTCTGGCTGGGGCGGTACCATTGCATTGCCAGTTATACAACCCCCAAACGGTAGTGCGTAAGCACTGCTGTGTTAACTGGAAAGTTTGAAGAGCAATGCTATGGTACCATATCGTCGTAATTACTGGGCATTAAGTAGAAAATCTTAAATCTCTGTGTCACGAGAGCAGCGCATGGCCAAACAAGTCCTGTGTGGCACTTTGTTATGAGCAGGTGTGACACTTACCATCAGGCACACTACATGCTCGTATACTCACTATTTCTAAAAAAATATAATTTTCCTATATTTTGAGCAGTGTATATCATGGTATGAATGCTTTATTCAAATAAAGCATTTGGCAAGCTTTAAAGGTATTCTTCTTTTTACGTCAATACTTGACATTATCAAATGAAATTGGTAATGGATTTTATCGCGTTTTAATTTATATTTAAATTGCCGACATTTCAAGTACTTTACCGCGTTCATAGTCAAGAGACAAACTGATAATTAATATCTATCTATGATTATTCGTTTTTTATTCAATCCACGCAGAAAATGCTAAGTAACTTTGGTTGTACAGACAAACATTTTCTAGCTTAATAAATATTTATCAAACTGCTGCCAATCTGCTGCTAATTAAATATTACTAAAATTGTATTCAGAGTAAAAAATGGAAAAAAGATCAGACCGCTAAACAGAACATTGGCGACCTACTCTAAAAGAACATCAAATTTGTAACATTAAAACCACTTCACCACTAGCACTCCTTATTTTATTATCCTAAAAATGAATTATTTTATTTACGTGATAAGGTGCCGAGACGAGCAAGTCGTGCGCCTGATGGTAAGCGTCACTCCTGCCCATAACAACACAGTACCACACAGAGTGTGCTTGGCTCTCTCATGCGCTCGTCACTAAGAGATATTAGATGGTCTATCTTTTTGCCCCGTAATTTCACTGGCATAATTGCCTTTCAAACCGGAACACAGTAGTACTTACACTCTACTGCTTAGCGCAATATCTGACATAACAGTGGTACCGCCCCAATCGGACTCTGCAAGAGGCATACCACTTAGCATTATATATAAATAAATATCACGGTACATCTTACACACAGCCATCTGACCTCAAACTAGGCAGAGCTGGTACAATGGGAACCAGACAAGTTTTATACATACACATTTTAAAATGTTTTATACATACAAATACTTATATTGATAATTAACACCCAGACACAGAACAAATAATTCTGTCATCGCAGAAATTTTTTTCATAGGTGAAAATCGAACCCACGACCTTCGGCTTTGCGGTCAGAAGCACTAACCACGACACCAACAGGCTAGTCAATAAGCAAGTGGTAGAAATCTTTTGCAGAGAACGCTTGGGGATAGACAATAGCGTTATCAATTTTTACTTTACCAAAAAAGTCGCAGCAATAAATAGCAAGTACTACGCTGTCCCATCTGGTAATCTTGTCACTCATTTATTCTATAAAAAAATATCGTGAGGGGCTTGCCCAAAAAGATGTACCACATGTTGACCTATAACATAAAGTATTAACGCTGTTTAAGTGAAATCTAAGTGGTAGGTGGTCTAAGTAACTACTCTCGCAGAGTCCGACTGGGGAGATACCATTACATTGCCAGATACTTGCCGCCAAGCAGAAGTGTGTAAGCACTACTGTGTTACAGTTTGAAGGGCAATGATGCCAGTCAAATTACAGGGCAAATAGATAGACCATCTTATATATCTGGGTGACGAGCGCAGCACAGAGCCAAGGACGCTATGTGTGGTTATGAGCAGGCATGACGCTTACCGTCATTCGCACGACCTGCTGGTATCGTTACTTTATCTCGTAAAAAAATCTAGGTTAAATGGTAAGTGATTACCGATTTATCGTTTGACAAATCAATACACCTGAAAAATATATAATAGTAATTGTCCACTGCTGTCTATGAAAGCCCTTTCATACAGCAGTGGACAACTTAGTATCATAACACAATGAACAACTTAGTATAATTCCGACTGGATTTCCACCAATATTGCCAATGGGGTTATCTCTTAAAATAAATATAATTTCTTTAACCTTTCCCTGGTCTCTGTTTTCCTTTTCCACATATTATGTTATGAAATATCATCATAATTTCTGCCATAGATTAACAGTATTTTAATTCATGCAGATTTTTTTCAATTGCTGAAAAACAACAATAAAGGCACCCAGTTTCAAGCCTGAAACATAACTAAAAGTTGAAACAAGATAAATTGAATGTTTGCCTCTGTAACTGTTTTAGGTACGATTTCTTAAACATCGTGTACTCAGCGATAACTGTTACCGTATCAAGAGGCAGACAACTTTTTTTTAATTACAAACGTCCGTTTACAGTTATTAACGAAAGTCCGACCCCCGTCTCGTCATAACGATAAAGACGTACCCATATCTGATGCCGCCACGCGAACTCATCGGCGACGCTTTACATACTAATTTGAAAAAAGAATATCATGCGTAGAATTATTTTTTTAATTTTACCGATAAAATGCTAATGCGGCCAGTGCTTAGCGATAAAAAACAAAAACATCTTGGCCCTGACTGGCTTTTTTGCACGCGACCTTTCGCTGTTACGTGATATGTCGATATGCTGTGCCGTTGCAGTCGGAGCGTGAAGGAGCTTTGAAAAAAATTCACCCTCCTCACTGACACCTCGGATGGTGAGGTTTAATTTCTTTTTTTTTAATTACAACCGGCCACTACTCACTACCCTATCTGATGGTTAGCGATCTAGCTATGTTACTGTTGTTTTGGTCGGTAAAAGTTGAACTTTTCCATTTTTAACCGGAGTATCTTATCAGTTATTAGTCAACTTGAGAGAGTAATAAATTAACCCATGTTGTTTTTATACAGGATTTGTCATTAACTTATTTATGTGTTCACTACAAGGGTTCAAAATGGCTCTCTTTTGCATTATAATATGAGAGTTGTATATACTTAAAGCCCATATCCGTCCCATCGGGCTATGAGAGTAAAGGAAGAGTGAGTGCACCTATGTCTGCGCAAACGCTTGTGCACTGTAATATATTTCGCGCGGTTGATTGATTTCTTGTAGATTGGCCGCCGTGGCTGAAAATCGGTCTAGAGGACATCAATATTTAAGCTTCTTCGAAGCACGCTTCGAACACCTTACATATAGGTTCACGCATGAGAAGGTACGTAACACTTAGGTTACCGCGATTTTCCCCTGATACATCCATCAAGTAGTTTACTGGAAGCAGCAAGAACCAACGCGGGTGTACCAAGTGACCGCGATGTGGTTTAGTCGTGCTGTGAGGCGATGACGAACTATGGTGTATTGTATGTGAACCCTATGTAGGTGTGCAGAGTAGAAGCAGCAGTGGGACCCTCAACAATGGGTCCGGTGCTACTCCATAAAAAAAATATAAATTGCGCATTATCACCTAACAGTTATTTTTTCCGGTGAAAATGGAACCCGCTTCACATTGCACATAGAGAAAATTTTCAGTTCTTGATGTAGCATGTAGTCTTTGTATAGTTATACACATACCAAGAATTTGAAGTGCGTGTGTATAACATGCCAATATTACTTTCCCTAAAGTACAACGGCATTCGCGGTTACAAAACAATCCCAAACATGCACTACGAAAGGGCAGAGTGAATAACTAACGCCTCGTGCAGTAAACAGGGTAATGCCGGCTCCAGACACTCGTGAGGCGCCACCCATAGGCGCTCGGCACGAGTCTTGGCGAGTGGAGGCTAGCCATCCACACTCTCAATTTATTTAGATGTCCGCTGTGTTTACTACACACGCACACAATCGCGACCTTTGACTCGCGTCGAAAAACCAACACAAAACAGAGCGCCGGCGAGACGAGGCGAGGGAACAGAAGGGGACGCGAGCGCACCGTCTACACTCTCGTGCTTGCGTTCCCTCCCATAGCCT
>DWHR010000174.1:0-10637 GCA_018248075.1 Eurytides protesilaus protesilaus
ATCTTATACGAGAACTATTGTAGTTTGTATGGCAATATAATATTTGTTTTATAAATCGTAATTTTAAACCCAAGTTCCCTCGAGCTTGTGCTCATTAAATATTTAATATTGAGAAACTCTGCCAGACCGCCGCGGAAAAACTTTACGATGCTTTAAATTACTTTTATTTCTGGTTTTGACTACATCAAGGCAAATTTTTCCAATTGAGATTCTTAACTTTTATCATAGAATGCTGCTTCTATGAAATTTGTAAAGCCAATGACTCGTTTCTGAATGCATCTAAGTTATAACCTCTAAAATTTACTTTTCGTTTGTCTTCAAACTTGTTTTGATGAACTTTTGGGTGTACGAATATTGTAAAAGAGGGAAGTACGAGTATTTACATCAAAACGTTTCAATACGAAAGTATTTAGTAGAAACTCTTAAAAAAAGACGAGATAGGACTGAGATTGTTTTCAACCAAAGTACTAGGCATACCATCTTATGTTTGTAGATAATCACTGGAGCGCAAAGCTAAGTAGGTTTTTTTTGGATGTTAAAGGGACGAGATAAACAAGTCATGTGCCTGATGGTAAATGTCACGTCTACCTATAACAACATAGTACTGAATGAACTCTCTGAATGAAGCTCTGCGCTGTGCTCGTTACTCAGATATATAAGATGATCTATATCGGAGCGCAGTATTTAAGCTGGCATCCTTGCCCTTCATACCAGTATACAGCAGCGCTTACATACAATTGCGCAGCGGCATAATAACTGGCAATGCCCTGGTACCAACCCAAAGAGACTCTGTAAAAAAGTAGGACTTAGATTTGAGCTGTAACAATTTAAAATACCGTGTGGAACTGTGTTGTTATAGATAAGAGCGTTCTCCCATCATTTACTTTTCTACTTTGCCGTTGACAGTAGAGACATTATACTTTTGTCAAGAAGCCAGGTTTATCGTACCATTTTTGTAATTGTTAATTCTCATTATAATTTCACTTAAAAAGTTTAACTATTTAAATTCATCTTTTTACGTTTCACATTGTATTAAATTCTGAAAAGTTAATGCTGGTAACAACAGTCCACCAACGGTTCCAACGTAAAAATGTAAATTCCCCTAAATTCGATCTGTCCTCTCTTTGTCAGGAGCAACCTTTCACGGGATCGCTTTTTATCGGAAATGCCGCCGGCTGTAATTGATTTCCCGTGTAATTGCTTTTAAACTTTGTTAATGCCCGCTGCCGTAAAATAAGCTTGTATAATCGATTCCAACATTTGCCCTTTTTAAGTTTTGATCCTAATCGAAATTCGCATAAAAGTTTCACTAGGTTCTACTAATGACTTAATGATCAAGCAAGTGAAAAATGTGGAATATTGTATTATTAAACTGCGCCTATTGTTTTAAGACGCTGTAAATAAAAAAGACATATTAATAATTTATAAAAAAGCGTTAAATCAGCTCTTTTTGTTCCTTTTTTTTAAGATAAATGCCATTGCTCTAAAATGCTTGTCAAGTATCTTGTCGAAATATTACGTGGTATTTTTGTCTTTTAGTAAAATAAAGACTAAAATATAGTATATTTATTTAAAACAAAATACACATATTCCTTACCCTTACGAAAACGCTTTGAAGATAAATTTTATTGCACTCGTATACCGCAAATGGCTTTTAGAAAATTGTGAAATCAGTTTATTTCAGCGAGGTTTGCTAAGCTCTTTCTTTTAATCCAATCTTAGGAACAAAATTGGTTCCGGTCTTTGAATAAGTAGCACCTGAGACTACTTTGTTTAAATTTTGTTACTAAACTTTCCATTTGCCTCTTTTTTTAAATTTCATTTTACTCCGAAAATAAATGGGTACTGATACCATCTTTTTATTTATTTTGATGGATAATGTATTAAACACCACCACACTCTTTTACCGAAAACTTTGAACTTTTTAGTTAGTTGTTCAATATTCTGTTTCAGACAAAAGATAGTATATCTATTCCCAGTTATTTCATGACAACATTGTTGTTAAAGTTGGAACGCCGTGATACTTGCACCTTATTGCTTACTAAAAAAATACCTATTAATAGAGTAGTGTTTCCTTAAGTGAACTTTGTGAAATACTCAGAGAAATATGAACAATCGTGTACTATCCTTACATATCCTTCTGACAAAAAAGTATTGAAAGAAAAATTAAGTATTTCAAAAGAAACAACAGAAGGTAGTGTAGGTGTAAGTGGTAGGATCCTTACTGAGTCCGACTGGGGAGGTACCACTGCATTGCCAGTTATTCTTTCGCTAAGCAGTAGTATGTAAGCATTACTATTTCTGGTAATATTTCCAGCGAAATTATGGGCCAAAGAGACCATATTATATCTCTTCGTGAGGAGCGAAGCATGCAGCCATTGCTTTATATGGTACTGTGTTTGTGTCTCGTCACTTTATCTAGTGAAGAAAAAATAGAAGAATATTTAATAATTGATTGCTACAATGTACGGCGATAATGTTTATAAATGTAACAATTAAAACCCGTTCTTAGTTAGATCCATTTTTAGTTTGGTATTGAACCGCGAGTAGGGCTTATGACTTTGACTTTGATCTTGAAAATAATTTTAATATCATAGATAGTTCAGAAAATGCAGAAACTGAGCCATAATTAGTTGCTGTGGATAGCATCAGATTATAAGTTCAGTCAAACAGAAAGATGAAGAAAGTTCGTTCAATACAAGTAAATCATCAATTACAGCAAAAACTAGTCAATATGATTCTGAAGCTAAAGCAAGTGTAAGTTGACACTGCAAAATAACGGCGTTCAGAGAAACAGCTCATCAAAACTAAAAAAAAAAACAGACCAAGATATTAACTTCAGATTCAATACACGTACCAATGAAAATCGGTGATAATTTAATAATACAAATCCCTGATGTCCATAGAGCAAAAGCAGATCTACATAATATAATTGGAATGGTTCTTCAAAAGGACGGTCAGGGTATACACAAAATTGGAACGAAATATGGAGTGCTCAAAAAATTATATAGTAGGTATTGCTTGCTGATCTAAGCGTTCTTTTCGTGTATGGAACAAGTGGAAAGAAACATTTTTGTATGAAGAAAATATACGCTAATTGTGCTTCTACAAAATTTCACGCCCCCGAATCAAGCCATACTAGCTTATTCGAATAAAGACTTCGCGGGTATGACAGAGCTCGATGCGCGGACGGACGAACGCCACGGAAGGGGATTCCTGTGAACGTCGAATTGTCTTGCGAACAATCAGAATAAAGCATGATAAACATGAATCTTGGTTGAACAGTTATAACTGGATCGCCTCGAAAAAATGCGTTTGACCAAGTTAGAATTACTAAATGCTTTTGTGATAACTAGTTCTAACTAGGAAAAATGCGTTCTAATTCAAAACGGTTTTAACCGTAAAATTAACACTGACAGTGTTACGAAAAAAGTTTCTTTTCAGTTTTATGTCAGTACCATTTTATAAAACATTTTGGAGAAATATTAAAGTCGTTATTGTTAGAACCAGTGAATCTTCTCTCCATTACGAGTCCCTTTGCGTATAGAAAAAAAGATAGCGACCCGTGTTTTAAATAATGCAGAAAATGTTCAGTCTATGGAGCAAAATAAATTTCTGATAAATTCTTATTCCGCATTTCTTTGGAACTTTTTTATGTATGTTCACTGACAATTCCTCTCAACTTAAATTGAACTCAATGGTTGCTTTTTTTATTCTAAAGGAAGTACTTTTATGGTAATCTTATATAACTTAAGTCAATCTTGAACAGAAGTTAGCGATATTCGGGCAAGTCTCAATTAAAATCGATAGCTTCCATCGTTATTTAAATGAGAAATTGAGGCGACTGAAGTCAACGTCAATTATTATTGATTTTGTCGGACTTAATTCAATAAAAAGGCAATCCTAAACGTTTACCATATTTAAAAGCATTAATGGTCACGGAGCGAATAGTATTTTACATTTATAGATAAAAACAAATAAAAAATTAGTTTCTGTTTTTGAAAGGTCTTAACAGGTTCTGGGTATACTATAAAATTTAAGATATTTTCTAGTTCATTTCTAACATACAAATGTACATGTATCTAGTTTTGTTTCCACATAACACTAGAGTCCTAATACGAGTTTATGCAAATATGTAAATATATGCTATGTGTACGTAAATCGGTGTAGAATATTCAGTTATTCAGTATTTAAATATTGAATAAGTGAAAATCCTGAATTCAAGATAACTAATCTCCCATTCATTAAACCGATGTACTCTGATTTCGCCTCTTTTGAATTTTTATAATCTGAAGGTCATCTTTGACGTTCGACAAAAAAACTGAAAATGCTGTTAATAAAATCAACTTTCGCACTCAATAAGATGCCATCTTTTGAAGTGACTAAAATTGACTGAGATTGTCAAGTGGACTGCATGTAATGGACTTAAAAGTTTCTTCTTTTGAAGACAGCAATTTTAAGAAATTCACAAGTTTTCTTAAACAGATCAGCAGTAAAGTTTGACCCTTGATCCGTAAGGATCATCCTTGGGATGCCGAATAGAGAGATAAAATGGATGAGACATTCACAGCATTCTTCTGCTGTGGTATTGGAAATAGGGTAAGCAGTAGAATATTTAGTAAGGTCGTCTTGCAGAGTGAGTATAAATCTAAGGTTGATTTGGCCAGCATCAGGAAGAGGTCCAACGATGTCAAGACTTATTCTTTCAAAGGGAGCGGTGGAAGTGGAAGTGATTTGCATAGGAGCCCTATTGATCTGACGTAAAGCTTTATTTGATTGGCATTGATGACATCTTTTAACATAACTTTCTATATCGGATTTCATGCCTTTCCAATGATACCTTTCTTTAATTCGACTATACATTCGGCCTATGCCAACATGACCAGCGATAGGTATATCGTGATTCTCCTTTAGTATTTTGGGAATTTCACTAGGGGTTGGAAAGATTATGGTATTTCTATAAATTTTGACCATAATATTTGTATTGTGAAAAAGATAGTTTATCATATTATAAATTTTAGCATAATTAAGTTTTACAAAAGGGTCATTAAAATCAGAAATAGCAATTTCATTACAAGTGTCAGGGTTGTTGAGTAATATTTCATTACGAAGATTTTTCAACGATTCGAATAGGTCCGGATATGGAAGGTTATCGAAATGATGGACCTTAGTGAATAAGAAATAATAATATTTATTACCTGTCTCAAGGTTAAGGAGGGAGTGTAATCTTCTTTCTTTATTTAAGAATTCAGCGGTATCTTTTATGTTAGAGAGGACTTCTTCGATGTAAGGATTCGTTTCGTCTAAGTCAATGGAAGTTGGTAAAATGATGACCTTGGATTCAGAGGATATTAGATTATTTGTATATTCATGAATAACAGTGTTAAAACTAGATTTCGCGTTAGATATAGCTTTTAAGAAATTAGAATAACAATCGTTAGAGACGCCTGGACTTGGTAAATTAATAAGCAAGTTATCGTTAGAGTTAGTAGAAGGATTTAGAACATTATCAGAAATAGCAGGATCAATATTTGGAGTATTAGGGTTATTTAAGTTTTCAATTTCAGGAATAGCAGGAGGACTTAGAATTTCTTCAAGAGTTGGTAAGTTTAAGGGTGGTGATTCATCATTAGATTTAGCAATGTTTTCGGAAATAGCATCTAAGTTGGGTGAATTAGAAGGTAAGCTAATATTATCAGGGTTAGGAGGGGAAATTGGAGGTTCACCAAATTGTTGCAAAGGTTCTAAGAAAGGTAAGTTCCAGTCATCAGGATTCGGTGGACTATTTAAGGGTTCCATATCAATATGTTCTGGAATCAGAGGTTCTTGAGAAATAGGAGGAAGGGGCGACGAGGATAGTTCAGCGAGGTTCTGTATATTATTAGGGTTGATAGTAGGATTAGCGCCAGTTCCTATTATATTGATAGGAGCAAAAGAATCAGCGGGATATCGAGATAAAGCATCTGCAGCAGAGTTAAGTTTGCCTTTCCTGTATACGATTTCGTATTCATACTCCTCTAGTTTTAATCTCCATCTCTGAAGCTTGCTAGAAGGGTCTTTGTGATTGAACAACCACTTTAAAGGACGATGATCAGTGATAATTTGGAATTTTCTACCATATAAATATGGTCTGAAGGTTTTACAACCAAAGATAACGGCTAAAAGTTCTTTCTCGGTTGTGCTGTAATTAATTTCGCTTCGATTTAGAATGCGTGAAGCATATGCTACGGGTTTGTCTTTTCCAACAGCACCTTGAGATAGAACAGCACCTATGGCGTGGTTTGACGCATCACAAGTTAGTATGAAGGATTTAGTAAAATCAGGATAGCACAGGACAGGAGCAGTGGTTAATTTGCTTTTCAATTCATCGAAGGCAACTTGTTGCTCGTTTTGCCATTCAAAAGGTATGTCCTTTTTCAAGAGTTTGGTTAGAGACTTAGCAATTTTGGAAAAATCTGAGATGAAACGGCGATAATACGAGACTAGTCCTAGAAAAGATTTTATGTCTTTGGGAGATTTAGGTTTTGGAAACTCTACAACAGCTTTTATCTTTTCGGGATTGGGTTTTACACCTTCTTCGGTGATAATATGACCCAAGTAGGCTACTTCTTTTCGAAGGAATTCACATTTTTCCGGTTGCAATTTGAGATTAAACTCTCTTAACCTGTTGAAAACACATTCAAGATTTTGAATAGCAGAGTTTAAATCAAACCCGTAAAGAACTATGTCATCTAGATATACGAAACAGCGGGTACCTTGTAGACCTGATAGAGCAGTGTTCATAAGCCTTTGGAAGGTGGAAGGGGCATTTTTAAGGCCAAAGGGCATGCGAGTAAATTGATAATGCCCATGAGGAACAGAGAAAGCAGTTTTAGGTTTGTCTTCTTCTTCAACAGGAATTTGATGGAAACCGGAAGAGAGATCTAGAGTAGAAAAATATTTGCTAGAGCCTAATTGGTCAAGGATTTCATTAATGTGGGGAATAGGATACGTGTCACCTATGGTGATATCGTTGAGCTGACGGAAATCTATTACAATTCGCCATTTCTTGTTGCCGGAAGCATCCAGCTTCTTGGGGACTACCCAGATTGGCGCTGACCATGGTGATTTAGAAGGTTCGATTATGCCTTGGTCCAGCATTTGATTTATTTGTTTTTGAACTTCTGTTTTATGAACTTCAGGAAAACGATAAGACTTTACATGAATGGGATTCTCGGACGTTGTTTTAATAGTGTGCTTAATAGCATCGGTATGGCTTAATTTTTCGCCAGGTAGGTGAAAGATATCAGAATAAGAGGAACAGAGATTATAAAGAGCGTCAATTTCTTCTGAGTTTAGATGTGAAACACGTAGTTGGTTTAACACTTCACGAGTACGTTGATATGCATTAGAGTACAGGACATTATTTACGGGATAAGAGATGGAGTCATTAGAATCGTTATAAAGTGATTGAGAATGTTCTACTGGAATCAGAGTAATATTTAGATTAGAGTTAAGAGTTACCGTAGACTCAGTGGTATTTACTACTGAGATGTTAATCCTTTTATTGTTTTTTACTTTGACGAGACAATTGGCGATTAAAACGTTACTTAATTTATTTCGATTTAGCACGAGTCCTTCTTTTATTTCAGGATTAGAAACGGAGCATTCGATAACCATTTCGGTTCGAGCAGGAATAGTATAAATAGGTTCATTGAAAAGAAGTTTAATAACTGTTTTATCGATTCTTAATTGATTTTGATTATAATCTATATTGCAGCCAAAAGAGTTTAATAGATCTGTACCGATTATACCATCATACGGTAAGTCTATATCATTTATTACGTGAAATTTGTGGTATATAGATTTATTTAAGGAATCTGAGATTTTAATTTTCAATAAGAAGTGTCCAGATGTCTTAGTAGTGCATTTGACAGGGTCGATGCCTTTTAAATTTATTTTTTCTTTATTTAATTTTGGCTGATCTCTGATAGAACTAGATTTGATTAAACTAACGGCGGATCCAGAGTCTATCAACAACGATAATGGAATGTCAGACACTGAAGTATAAACGAGGATATGTGGAAGAAGGATTTTACCAGGATTTGCATTGATTTCATAAATTTTGCTCTCTGTTTCGGGTTCGAAAGCGGATACAGCGGATGTTGTGGATACAGCAGGTGTGGTGAGAGATATAACCGGTATAGAAGATGTATCGGATATAGAGGTTGCGGTGGATACGGAGGATACATTGGCTGTTTTAGATTCAGAGACTGCTGGCACGGTAGATACAGTGAATGTAGTGGATACAGCGGGTACAGTGGATGCAGTGGATGCAGCGGATACAGCGGATACAGAGGATACAGCGGATACAGTGGATGCAGTGGATGCAGCGGATACAGCGAATACAGTGGATACAGTGGATACAGTGGATGCAGTGGATGCAGCGGATACAGCGGATACAGTGGATACAGCGGATACAGTGGATACAGCGGATGCAGCGGATACAGCGGATACAGAGGATACAGCGTATTTTCTAGAGACAGTGGCGTCGATTTTACGAGTGGGCTGGTGTCCCGCGCGACACCGACGCGAGACTTGAATTAGTTTTTTGTGATGTCGACTTCATCACGGCCGTAATCATTTGCCTCATCTTCAGCCAAAAAGTTGACACGCGGCTGTGGGTTAAAAGAGCTGGTAGATGGGCGATTGCGATTAATGTATTCGCGTTTTCTGCACTGGTCAATAGTATGACCTATATTCTTGCAGTATCGGCAAATGGGCTTTGATTTATTGTGATTTTGAAAATTAGAAGTTGTAGACCGTTGAAATGGAGTCGATTTGAAGTTGTCGGAGTCTCTCGGTTTGGTGAAAGAAGATTTATGACCTGATTGATATTGCTGTTGTCTCCCGAAGGTAGATAGCATGATGCGTTCTTCGCTAATAGCTATATTTATTGCATCATTTAGGTTTCGAGGTGATTTACACCTTAGAACTAAAGATAAATTAGGCTTAAGGCCCATAATAAAATGATGAAGGGCAAGATCCTCCATTGCTGCGTTGCGGCCTATGATTTCTGAGGTCTTGTAATTCGTTAATGAGATTTCTGTTAATAACTGCGATAAGCATGTTTCGATTTTGAGAGCGTATTGATTAACAGATTCGGACTGTCCTTGTCTGCTTTCTTGTAGAACTGTTAGCAAATGTGAATAATGTTTTCTGTCTGAAAATTGTGTTTTAAGGAATTCTTTTAATTGGTCCCATGTCTGAAAATCTTTTATTGAGCAGGCAAGCTCGGCTTTTCTTTCTAGTTGACATAGAATATATTTTAAAATAATTGGTTTTTGAATTTCGGATGCTAGTTCAATCGCATTGTTGCAATTTATTATGAATGAATTAAGGCATTCACGATTACCATCATATGGCTTAATGAATTTAAAAAGAGTATTTATGTCCATGTCCATATGTTTTTGTTTACTTTTAGATCTGGTAGTTCGAGGTGATAAAATTGGCGATTTTGGGATTTCTGAAATGTTTTCTGGTATATCTAATTTGAGTTCAGCTTTTAACATAATATAATTTTATACAGGGAATAAGTTATTTACTTGCAACAGTGAAGTTAAAACAGTAAACTTTAAAATGAAATAGAATTAAAATGACACAGTAATACACATACGAATACAATTATGATTTCGATTTATAATGTTTAATACGACTCACAGATACACGGCGATAAGGTGTACTTGCATGGCGACTCGAGGCATAGACGTTGACGTTGCAGAATTCGTTATTATCTTGGACCGAGTATATTCGACACATAAGTTATTTGGACAAACTTTACAAATTCTTCGCGGGAAAACTGCAAATACACTGCCTCCGTAGCCTGGTGATATAGGCCTACAAATCGGAGGTTGTGGGTTTGAATCCCACGGAGGGCAACGACTTTGTGTTTATAAGTTTGGTTAGGGCATTACGGGCTGATCATCCGATTGTCGGAAACTAAGATGATTCATGCGTCGGAAGGGCATGTAAAAAGTCGGTCCCGGCTTGTCGACGCCATCTAATGGTGGCTTGGCATAGTTGTTATTGCGAGGTTGGTTGGTAATGTCACCGCCTCTGCGCCTAATGTGCGCTAAAACGCTTGTGCACTATAATATATCCCGCGCAGTTGGCTGATCCCTTGTATATTATTTTAAATATATACAATTACTTTAAATATATCTCGCAAGGGATTTCGGGCTTTCTTGCAGGTTATAAATAGCCCACGCAGCTCTTTTTGAAGGATAAATATTGTATCAATTTCAGCCGCATTGAGACAATACACTATGAAAGTAACTAAAATAAACAAGTCGGGCAGTATTAACATCTGCCAGTTATCTTACTTTCGGCAGCAGAGCTGAGTTTACCCGCGAGCGTTAAGAGATGAGGGCACCACTGGAGTTTCTTGTCTAAAGTTATACCTAAGACAACTTTAGAGTTAGTTTTTTCCAGTACTTCATTATTAAGGGGCGAAGTAAAATTTTGACTTCTTACGTTTAGTAGAGTAAATTCAATACATTTAGTATTTTTTGTATTAAGAACCAAGTTATTAGCTTCAAACCAACGTAATATAAGTGACAAAGTACTGTTTACATCGTCATAATTAGATTAGATTAGAC